>SMGT01004933.1:515581-533724 GCA_004794575.1 Lanistes nyassanus
GGGATGGGGTCCTATTACTAAACTATGCACTAAAAGAACCATTACACTGATAGCTGCAGTAAGATGGCCAGTGCGGACAGACAGTTTAATGTGCGTGGAATGGGCGAATGGTGTCTGCACAATGTATAACTCCAGGAAATAATCCTTGGCCACACCAGGATTCGAACCAGCAACCTTCCAGTGCTAGTCACCAGCTCTACCACTATCCAGGCCCTCAAAAAGAGAGAGAGAGAGAGAGAGAGAGAGCCCAAGAATAAGCAAGAAGTTACAAATGAAAGAAAGGAGGAAGGAAGGTGGGATAGAAATGTAGGAGCGAAGTATCACGAAAAAAATCTGATAAAAGTTTACCCTGGGATATTTCCATACTTTTGCTGTTCAGTTCCCTCTATTCCCATTTTTAACGACAAAGTGTCAGCACCTTGACCTTTTCTTGCTCCAGCCTTGACCTTTTGGAGGGTGGTCTTGTACCTCCGCCCATTCCGCTGCTTCCGCAACAGCCTCCGGCGCTTCCGCTGGTGTTGGTGGCGCTGTGGACCTGCCCGGGCTCCAGTTCTATAGAGTCCAGGCGACAGTAGTGGGCTTGCTGGCCAGCGCTGTTGGAGTGGTGGTTGTTGTGAGTCACTGCTGTTGTTAAGTCGGTGCTTTCGCGTACGCCCCTGCTGCGCCCTCTGAGACCAACAGGAGGAAGTGACGTACACGTGTAAGCCCTGAAACATCGCCATATATAGGTGTCTCAGATTATAAAACAACAACAAACAAGAACAACAGTGGAAGGTGACACTAAAATCTCCCACTAGAGCGTTCTATACAATCAGTCTTCCCACTCCGCAACCACAAACCTAAATTCCATCATCAGCTCTCTGAACACATGACCAACTCTAAGAAATGTATTCTCAGAAAAGAAATCTACCAAGAGTGTTAGAATTTTCTGTGACTAAGAAATTATACCGTGAAGGATGTAGCGTTTTGCAGTGAATTCAGCGTATGCATTGGTACATGTGCATGTCTGACACCTTAAATGTTCTTATCAAGCGGAAAAATCTTCCCTGGGAAAGCTGCATTTCATTTTATTTCTCAAAATAGTCCGCAGCATCGTTTTAATCCGCCGTTTTAATGACTGTCCACGGGCTCTTCCACGCGAAAGAATCTTTCAAGCTTCAGTAAAATTGGGAAGAGCTGAAGCACTTCTGCGAATTTTACTGCTTTTTAGAGTGAAGAGGAAAACCCGAGCAGCGATCGATTGACGCTCTACCAAACGAACAAACGGAAATCAAATATTCCAAAGGGTAAGTGTTTTATATATAGCGTCCCTTTAAGGATGCCCATGTTTTTTTAAAGCCTTCCTAGTTAGCACACAGTTTCCACGAAGACTGGATAGGAGATATTTCACCGAAAGCCTTACCCACATGAGTTTTATTAATTGAAGAGGTTCTGTATGTCTGGACTAGCTGTATTAGTAATCTCCGCATTTTTTAAAAAAAGAAACATTTGCTTTTGACAGCAAAAGAAGAACATGGGGGCCGGAGGAGGGACTCCTACAACAATGATGATAACTATGATTCTGCCTTCTTTTTAAGTTCTCCGGTGCGTTACTGTCTTATTATTTTTGTGATATCATTATTACTTTTATTTTATTATCACTTTTCACGTTAATGTGCTGTATTTCTTCTTTGTGTGGTTTTAAATTCTACATGCCCTTCTGGCGTCAAGAATGAGCTTTGCCTTGCGCAACCTTGTCTTGCCTTGATCATCATAAGTTGACTGCTGGTGACAATGTCTTTCTTATCACTTGTATAATTCTTATCCCTTTTTTCCTGAAGACTGACACGAGGAACCCAGTGTTATTGTCTCAGACAGCGCAGGGGCTGGGCTGTCATTAGTCGATGATGGCCCACCACCGGCCCATTGTGGGCCAGTGATGCTACGCTCCTCAGAGAGCGCGACCAGTGTCTAAGGCTAAGTGAGTGGATGAGTGGATGAGTTTGTGCCACTGCTAGGTTCGACTCAATTTGCGCTTCCCATTCATGAGCAGCACATGCAGACAGATTACATCCCCCACCCCCACCCCAAGTCCACAACCACCTCACATTCCCTCTTCCCCCAGATCATTGCAGACTGTCTCTTTCTTTACTAGCCCTCTCTCTCACCCCGTCATTGTGACACTGTCTAACTCGCTAAATCTCGATTTCAATGGTGGTTCTCCCCGCGGCCTCTTTACGGTACGACCGGTGCTCTACAGCACAGCACAATACAGCACAGCACAGCACAGCACAGCACAGCACAATACAATACAATACAATACAATACAATACAATACAATACAATACAATACAATACAATACAATACGATACAATACAATATAAATCATCTTAATAATTGCAAAACAAAAAGTAAAGTCATTCAATGAATTAACTACCAGCTTATCGCGCCCCTCAAACCTGTGCCCCGCACTCCCACTCCCAAACAAACATATTTTCCCATCGTTTTACCAATCAAGCCGAATGTGTGTGTGTCTGTGTGTGTGTGTTATACAAATCCGCACACCTGAACCGATCCACGCCAAATTCGGCAGGCAGGTTCATTTTCACCCGCAGATGGTCATAGGCCATATTTCTACCCTCTATCTAGATATGTGACGAGGCCCTTAACACGTGTACACGGCGATCAGCGTGCAAAAGAGATCACCAAATTTCTTTTTCGTACGAAGAGTACTTTCCCTTCCCTCGCTTGACAAGCCAAAACGTAAGTCACCATTGTGTGTAGTTAATCAAATGGCGAGCTCTATACCCGGACTGTTTCTGAGGCAGGGGGCCTATGTTTCTGGGGAGGGGGCCGAAGGTGTTTCCGGAGGGGGGGTGGAGGGTAGGGAACGGTAGAGGTTAAGAGTGGTGTTTGTGAAGGGGTGGGGGCTAGTAAAGGGGTAGGAGTCGGGTGACAGAATGGGGAGGAGTGGTTCGGATAAGGCTTAAGATTATGACGTCTCGGGGAGAGGGCCGAGGGTGTTTCATGGGAGAGGACGGGTGGGTGGCGGTTTAGAAAACGGAATAGGGAAGGGGTAAGGGTAGGGGGTTAGCACCGGGTCCCCTGGCTAGTCCTTATTATTGAGTAAACCATAAGTTAGAGAAACTAGATTTAACTCATCTGTTTATACAGGTTTGTTAGCTCCCTTGTCGGCTGCAAGAAAGCACAATTATTACGTTTAGATATGCAGTGCGAACAGGATTCACTGGGTATTATTTAAAACTGATCCGGTATATTTTTGTGCAGTGCTCGTTCCTAGAGATTTAAAAGCACTTGGCCCGTTAAAAATGGAAAAGCAGAGATTGCAACAAATAATTTTTGAAAGTACAGGCTTAAATCTGAGTAGACAGCGCTGAACGAAAAGCCGGAAATGACCAAGCAGACTGCATGAGACGGAGTAAATGTGCGCCTTTCCTGAAATTCAGACTGAAAATAGACGAAATACTTCCACCCCATGCCATGTAAGAAACTAATCAAACTAGGGCTTTATTTTTTTGCTCTGGAATAGGATTTCCATCTCTTCAGTTTTTTATTTTGTTTTTTTGTTGTTGTTGAAGATATTCTTCACCAAATTTAGGTTAAAATCGGAATTTATCGAAAAAGGATTCAACATCGCTACTTTGTGTTTATTTATTTTAAAGTTTACATGCAACGTTACTTCAGGTTTATTAATTTATTTTGAAGTTTACACGAGCATATTCTGAGCCTTTAATACGAACAAAGTCGCAACGTAAACAGGAAAAAAAAACTGCCAACGGGAAATTAAGCGAGTGCGGTGGAAATGGTCGCCATAGACCCTGCAGGAAGTGTCCGTTGCAGCTTGGCAACCCCAGTGCACTCAATGTATCGTAATAGCAACAGATTTTGGTGTGGCGACGAACTCTGCGCATCACAAGGGTTGCTTGACGACATAAAAGTGAGCGGAAAAGATCTAAGGTTGTTACCTGACAATGGAAGGAGAAGGCCAACGAAAGGGGTTAAAAAAACCCAAACCCTCGGCTCGTATACGTGAGCTTTATGCAAACGACTAGAGCAGTGACCCTTCGATATTATCTGAGAAACACACAAATGAGATTTCGAAACATGACTGGATATGCTTTGCGCGTTCAAGATTCGTGCACTCAAGTCATAGTGTCCAGAAGTCGCTCCGTTTCGATTTCTCAAAATGACCAACCTCCCTGGCGCAGGTCGCGTAGTTTAGTGACCACATGCACCGACAACTGTTTCCGAATACGTCTTCTGAACGCTGTTTCAAAACGTTCGTGTGAAGCAAGCGTAGATAACAAAAGCTTCCCAAAGGAGCTGTGCAGTCTTCACATCACTGTCCCAGGCACATAAAGGACAGCGTTGGCGGTCATTAATCTTTCCCACCTAGTGCTGTGAATATCGTCTTACAAATCCTTCTTGTTGACATAGAAAGGGAAAACATGGCATCAAACATCTAATTTGTCATATGTAGCCCCTCTGCCCGTTGGCTGTTGTCCTAGGGTCAGCGTCGGTCCTAAAATAAAGAGGTGTCATCTTTTGACCTTTAATGGTCTCCGAAAACAGAGGTGGTCATGCACATTAAAAAGAAAATCAGCAAGTATACTTTCATTAGACTGACAACATGGTGCGTGTAACACTAAGACTGACGTGATTCTATCTCTCCGACTGAATTACGGGAAGGTTTGAATTATTTATTGAAGTCACTTTGCCGTGCGAGTGAGCGCATAGACAGAAACTTTGAATATCATTTCAGAATGAGTTCTAAACGTCTTGCGATTATATTGGCATGAGTTCATAGGCTCCTGATTGGTTTGGGATGGAACAGAATATGGTCCTTACCTCAATGGACACACGAAAACAAGCAAACAGGCAAGCAGTAAAGAGACCGACCGACCGACCGACCGACCGACCGACCGACCGACCGACCGACCGACCGACCGACCGACCGACCGACCGACCGACCGACCGACCGACCGACCGACCGACCGACCGACCATCATATATGCAGAAAATTTTATCAAGTCTATTATCTCCAATCACCTCACTCCCCACCCCCCAGTCAGTGCTTCACGCTTGCCAGCAGATCTGCGCACGTATTATTTGGAAGCGCTACAAACTGCCATATTTACGATCTCTGATGGTTAGTGTTCTACTCATCAACATCGCCAGCAGCGGCTAATATTTTCCAGAAGTCGCCTTTTGCCGGATTAAGTTTTGTAAGCACCTGGGAAAGAGGGAAACACGAACGCCTCTTAGTCGAACCGTTCCGATAAACCCAAACAAGATAACTGAATTTACACAAGGGAAGATTACAACTTGAGAGCTGTTTTGAACATAGGTGACACGAAAATCTATGTGAGACTCTGCTTTAAAATTTTGGTCTGTTATGACTTTGTACACAGGATATGCAGCATTTTTAAAACAGACTTAAACTTAATTAAGCCTCGTGTTCCATCTCAGAAGGTTCGTGAGAACTACCCTGCACCAGGCGTGGCGCCAGACTGACAGATTAATCTTCCTAAGCTCAGAGTCAAGATCTCTAAAAAGAACTTGATAAAGAGGGTTTCAGTGAAATAGAACAGGGTTTAACTAGAATTTTTTTTACTTTAAAAATATCGATCGGTCGACTGTAGGTAACAATTCTTGTGACCATTTAACCATGGGTTTAACCAGGACTGGGTTGTATGACAATTCGTATCTCTAATTCCCTACCTGGGTTGGGCATGCGAACCGCTAGCTGTATTGATTTGTTGTTGTTGTTTTGATATACCTGTTTCAAATTTATTACAGAATACTAATCCCTAACGTTTAAGCTAATAATTGACTTTCACAGACATGATGGGCATGGCCAGGCACAGAATGACATCAAGACTGTGATCTTATCCGTGTCTTTTGGTGCTGAGGTCAAGCCCGTGAGGTCATCTGTGTATTTTGGTTCTGAGGACAAGACTGTGACTTCATCTGTGTCTTTTGGTGCTGAGGTCAAGAATGAGGTCATCTGTGTATTTTTGCTGGAAAGTGAGGTCGACTGTGATGGTCATCTATGTCTTTTTGGTGTTTTGGTGCAAAGAAAGGTCAAGATTGTGAGGTCATCTGCGTCTTTTTTGGGGGATGCAAAGTGAGGTCCAGATTGTGACGTCATCTGTGTCTTTTTGGTGCAAAGAATTTAAGATAGACCAGCGTTTTGAGAGAAGTCTTCAAATAGTTTTTACAGCCTCATGGCATTTAACACAGAAATGTGGTCAAATCAAATGCCAGTGTGTAAGCATATTTCTAGTTCGAGTGGTTCTTATCTGCTTTTACTTGACTTGTCCATAGTCATGCAACCCAGTCCTGCAAAATCCAGTTTCTCTGATCCCGGTTGTGACAGATAAGGACAGACCTAAGGTGGGAGATGTGTGAAGAAAAAATTCCTTCATTTGTCATGTGGCTACACCGGACAAATGTCGCTCCTAAAGCTTCGTTCATCCCCCAATCCCCGGTCCTCGTTCTTCCCCACTTTTTCATCGTTGTTGTCCTTTTATCTTCCACTTTATTCAGCTGGTTCATCTCGGCCTTTGCGATCACCCCCATATTGTTTCCCACCCTCCCCCTATTGGCATTCTAAGCTACAGCGGCATCTTCTCCTACCTTTTCCCTCCACCCCCACCCCCATTCCATTCATCTCTTTCCCTGGTGCTAGGAGATATAGATGGCCTTTTAGCTTGCTGCAAAAAAAAAATTGTCTGCTTCTCCCATATATGTTCATCCCCTGTTTTGTGACGACAGCTGAAGATTTGGCACGACTTTCAATGACAAATGTAGCTGATTTAGCCACCTAGTCACTCCAAAGGCCCCTAACACAAAATAAATTTGATTACGTCGCTTCAGCGAGCAGCCATTGCAACAATAGCCCTCACCGTTTTGTGGCTGGCCTGAACAAGCGGGGTAACTGTTTCCGGTAAAGGGGAGATAAATCTGATCCGCTTTCAAAGCTTGTATCCTATGAAAAGGGATGAAGTGTCAGCGCAGACTACGATAGCTCAACCCTTCGCTTCAAATTAGATCTCTACACGATGGATCGGAAACATCGGAACATAAAAACAGGAATACAGACATTTTTGAAAATTGATAACCACTACCCCACCTTACTAAAATTGGGTTGTTCGCAAACAGCTGTTCATTTTTAAATGAAATAACAGATTATGCAGACAGTAACAGAAAGAACGAAAGAAAGAAGGAAATCAAATTAAAAAATTCACCCCCCCCCCCGCCCACAAATAAAAAACCCACAAAAACATCAGAATCACCCATGCCAGGTGAAAATGGCAGACAAATGCGACACGAATAAATTAGACTAATGGATGCTTTCACGACGAGCCACTAGGTAAATACGCTACAGAACGTGGACCTTACATTAGGTCACGTGACGGACACGCAAACAAAACGTGACGCAGAGCTCAACTAGTCGCAGGCCTGATCCTCCTCGCGTTAAAGGGCAACTGTGGTAATATCTTTTCAGCTGCACAAGGGATCATCACTGTGTCTCCAAGAACAGAAAGTAAGCTGCTACTGTGCTTTCCAGTCAATATTTAGCTGCGCGCCAAAGAAAATAACGATCTCGATGTTGGGCATTACCGCGACTGACGTGTGGACTGCGCATCACACAGACCAGTGGCTGCAATAATTTCTGAAGAGAAATGGAAAAGAAAGACTGTCCCTGTCGGGCGAATCAATCTTTTCGTGGGTTGGCGCGGCCAGAAATCAAGGCAATTACACTTATATACTCGTCTTTAGTTTTACAGCACAGTCTTTCTTGACCAGACGAAATGCTCATCCATATTCGTCCAGTTAATTTCAAAAAGCCAATAACGGCGGATGCACTTTGTTAACCCAGTCGAAATAATGAACAATGGACTAGGAACTTTTTTATGTTCAAAAATTGAATGAATTACATTTTTTTACAGATTGGCTGCTTAATGCGGAAATACAGATACAGAAATACCAAAGCAACGTTATTGAAGTTTCAAGTAACTTTGACAGAAAAGAACCCTTGAAATAATTTTCCCAGTTACTTTAAATACGGTGCGCATATTTATCTGCGCAACACAAACATGTTTGGAAAACAGAGTTGGAGTCTTTCTTATCTGCACCGCATGCGTCAGGCAAAACAGTGTGATGTATTCTTAAGTTATCCGTACTCTGATCGAAAAATGTCATCACTGAGTGATAAACAATTTGAATATTATATGCGTTTCTTGCGACTGTCGAGACATGCGCTTTTTAAGAAAAAGTACAAAGAATCATGATGAGAAACATTTACACCGAAAGATATCACAGCGGAAGTGAAAAATTCAAGCAACTGACTGGAAGTGACGGCCAAATGAAAGTGTGAAATTAAACGTCTATTAAGTTACTTCTGCGTATGCCTTGCACTTTTAGGTATGTTGTCAACGTCAAATTTAGCAGAAAACATACACACACACACACCCTCACACACACACACACCCTCACACACACGCACACACACGTATATTTTTTCTCATCGTCAGATATACGAAATGTATATGTTTTCATTGTCAGATATACCGGTAATGTATATGTTTTCATCTCATGATATACCGGAAATATGTATATATGTTTTCCTCGTCAGATTAAGCAGAGCTAACGGTACATTTTCACTAAATTGGACAGTTTGACTCAGATGCAGAACAAGTTGACTGGCTTATTCGCTATGACAAATTGGATGGGGATGATGGGGCTGACAACGAGCATGTCCGTATTTTATTTTCACATATCAGCGTGTTTAGACGGCCCAACAAGGAAAACGACGGAAATGTTGAGAAGTTGATTTAGATCAAGTTACTGCATGTGAAATCGCGTTATCGGTTGTGACGTCTAATTCACATCAAATCACGTTATCACGTCTGACAGCCAATTCAGACAGGCTGACTTCAGGTTATAGTATGTCTGACAGCCAATTCCGAGCGGGTCGGATTACATTAGGTGTGACAGCTTACTTTTGGGTTGATGGCATTATGGTAGCACTTCCCCTCCAGCCACAAGCAATCCTCTTCATAAGAGCACACACTCGCGCACCCACCCACGCACGCACGCATGCTTGTTTGTGTGTTCTTGCTCATATACTGTCACGTGGTATCTGATTGGCAGGCCAGCGTTGTGGGCAACTAAGTTGCTAAACCTTCTAAGTTATGTCCTCAATTACTTTTGGTACAAGACCGTCTCTTCTCAAACACAGCTGTCATACAGGCTCATAGGTACAATGCAGGTTCAAGTCATAGCCCATTGCTTCTGTCTACGTCCCTCTTTCACAGACAGGAAAGAAAGAAAGAAGAAAGAAAGAAAGAAAGAAAGAATCGAAGGAAGGAACGAAGGAAGGAACGAAGGAAGAAAGAAGAGAATAAGGGGGGGGGGAAGAAAAATATTTCAAAAGAAAGAAAGGACTATTAAAAGGAAGGAAAGAAAGATGAGAGGAAGAATAAAATAAAAAAGGAGGCAGGAAAGAAAGAAAAAAAGAAAGAAACCCTCATTTGGTGCTAGAATGGTGTGTCGACATAAAACATGCTCGGTGTTGAACAGGTACTCACGAAGGAACGGTCATAGAGCGCCGCAGGGCTGACCCCCGCCAGAGGGCGCGAGCGATGCCGGTGTAGGCGGCGGCCATGATGGATACCGGCAGGAGGAAGAAGAAGACAAACATGTACAGGTCGAACGCCAGTCCTGCTTCCGGCGGCATCCATTCCCGCACGCACCAGTAGCCCTTGCGGGTCCCTCCCACCTCTTTGTGCTTCTGGAAATAAGACAGATGAAAACGGCAAAGCTCAAGGTCAGACTGGGACAATCCTGTCACTTTCGGTCTCCAGCGATTCGTTGCTGAGTTTCTAAACGTCACAAAGCTGTTAGCGGCACACTCTTACTTTTACAAAGCTTATACTGTCCGTACGTGACGCAGGCTGTATTCTTCCCATACTATGTGGAAATTTCCAGGACATTGTTCACCTGCCTCGGAACTGCACCAAGACTGCTTCATGTACAGTCTCCTCTTTTTCTCTCTCCCACCCTCTCAATCTCTCCTTCCCTCCCTCCCTCCCCCTCCTCCCTCTCTTTTTCTCGCTCGCCCATGTGTATATTTATGCCCACGAACCAGTGCAGCATAAGCGACATCAGAATTGAGAAAACAGCAGACCTGATGTTAAATATACTGATGACGTCAATGAAAACAGTGGAAAAGGACTACTCAAACCGCTTGCAGAAAAAGTGATTTTATTTATATCACACCCCCCCAATTTTCTGGATTATGTATAAGGATAAGGATGCCCTGTGACCTTTTTAGGTCTTAGGAGACCGGGGGAGGTTTGAGACCACGACATTTTTGGATTTGGGGGAGGGGTGGGCCAGTATCCTGAGGGCAGCGCCCATCTCCTATGCTTGGCAGGGTCACCTTCCTTGACACATGGTCAGGTAGGTGTAGTGGGGGAAGTGTAGTGCGGAGCACAGTTATCGAACCAGCACGTTCGGCTTCAAGTGCTTGCGCTCCATGCACTCCTTTTGGGGTGACGACCATTACATTCAGCATTTGTTAGGAGGAGCTGTGATCATTCCTCGACTGAAACTGGATGAATTTTTTATTGACAGCTGGATTAGTTCTTTACCACTGTTTGAGTTCTACTGGCTTGCCCACGATCTTACCTGGCCAACCAACACAGGCGTTGCCATAGCAAGAGACAGAACCCAGATGACTGCAATGACTATCTGGGCATGTCCTCGTGTGCACAAGTACTTGGCGCGAAGTGGGAACAAAATGGCGACATTCCTGCAAATTACACGTTTTCCAAAACCATATGTAGTGCGTGTGCTTATTCGTCAAGAAGTCGTCATTTTAAGTGAACACTACTTACCTTGTGTTAATATGAAATCTTGTATGTGTGAGATGTCCTTATATATATATATATCATGTGCTTTTTACCACGTGCAAGAGTCGTATACAGTTGCAGCTTTACTCACTGTAAATAAATGTGGAAACTGAGGGATGACAATGGATGATTTACGGTCGAACCCACTTCAGGAAATGAGACAAGAAAATTTTTACCCTGTACATGTACAAAGGAAATGTCTTATCACGTCAAATGTGACCTATCACGAGCCACAGGATGATTTTCATCTGTTTGGAATAAACCATGCTGTATACGAAACGAAGTGTGTTTCATGCCCTTCATAAAGGAACGAAAGTTATTTGCGCAATACAAAAGATAGCGGTGTGAGTATAGTGTATTTGTTATTTGAGCGCACCCCCTCTCCACCCGGGCCAGATGCATGAAAAACTGCTTTAGGTCTTGCTGACGGTTAGCGGGAAGCGTTTAGCTATAAATCAATCTATAAATGCTTTATCTGGAATCTTCACCTTAAACGTCCTGTTAAGCTTTATGGGCCTGTCATGAATCCGACCCCTGGTCAGCGGCATAAGTGCGTAGGGCTGAGAAAATCATTATCTGGCCACGTGCGACCCTATGTGGCGTTAATTACTACCTAAGTGGCTCTCCCCGCCGGGTGAAGGGAGAGCAGTAAAGTTCTGTCTGCACGTATGATGTAGTCCTTATATGGAGAGAAACATGACCGCTCATTGGCTGAAAAATGGCATTTCTGTGTTTGGAATACAGCAGACTGCATCGAAAAAGACTCCTGCATCTGAGCCTTCAGTCATCTGATGTCCTTATGCAGTATTCTGTCGAACCTGGGAGGACGCCTCTGAAACGAGCTATCACAACACACAAATTCCGTATAGGCGCCTTGTCGCGACGTAGTTAAGGGTTACGCAGTCATGTTTGCTCCCAGGAAAGACCGATATGACACTTTTCGAATGTGTAAGTGGCCTTTTTCTTTGCTAAATTCTAACAGCAAGTAGGATTTTGTTTGCTCCCAGGAAACACTGATACGACACTTTTCGAATGTGTAAGTGACAATTTTCTTTGCTAAATTCTAACAGCAAGTGGGATTTTGTTTGCTCCCAGGAAAGAGTGATACGACACTTTTCGAATGTGTAAGTGGCCTTTTTCTTTACTAAATTCTACCAGCAAGTGGGATTTTTTTTTTTGCTTCGCGGAGGCACATGGGATCTATTTCGTCTCATGATGGAAGCTGGTCGGTTCGACCCAGGGCTATACAGAGAAGCAAGATCCCCACTGCTTGCATGTCTTTCCTCCCAGCGCCCTTCTCTAATGAGAAAGAGAGTTCCTTTTAAAAGTGAGCTGGTTTTTTGCAAGCAGACAAAATTGACATTTTGTGTGCCTGGGACCTGCCTTTTGTCACGTAAAATTTCTCAGACTGTATAAACTTTGGATACACAGAATTGTTATAAATATTCTGAATTCCTTTTAAGTGGGTCCGACTGTACAGCTTATGATGTGGGGGGGGGGGGTAGGGGGCTAGGTATGGGAAAAAACCGTACCGTTCAATGCTCATAACTGTTAGCGTCATCACGGAACACACCATGGACACCGCCTGAATGTAGTGCACAGCCTTGCACAGGAACTCCCCAAAGGCCCACGTGAAGGAGAAGAAAGCAACACACTGCAACATACAAAAAAAAAAGTTCCCTTATCCATCTATCCATTGTCCCTTCCCCACCTTTACATCCTAGTCAGTGGGTAACTACTATCTGTAACATATTTACAAGTGAAAAATAGCTAATGTGAGACATATAGCAAATAAATTAGCCACTTTTATTGTTGGCAGACCTTTAGAACATGATTACCTTTGGCATCCATTGTAATTAACAACTTGTAGTAGCATTTTTTCCCCTATGGCATCGAAACTGCCATTATAAACCACATCGAGGCTTTCTGACACGCTTCCGTTCAACCGCAGACCACAGTGTGATCATTTCTTGTTGACAGATAAATTCTCTCGTCCGCTGTGCGTGGGTGTGGATGTGTGCATGTCCGCGCGCTCTTCTTACACCAAAAAAACCCACACACGTGCGCAAGCGAAAGAGAAAGAGAGAAGACGAAAAGAGCACACAGCGATGCATTCACTCTCTCATACAATCACACATGCACATGCATATGGACGGCAATCAACCAGAAGTGATTGATTTTCTACCACAAAGTGTGAGCATAAAGAGCCTACTAAACCAAGTGCTTACCTACAGCAGAAATAAAGAGTTAAGTGGACGGCAAGCCGCTAGAGGTGTGGCTGATGTATAATACTAGACCTCGCGTGACTTGTCTTTGACTGTGTAACAGGGGCATGTGGGCACCAAGCAGTCGCCATTTAAAATATGGTGTGACGTCACTAAGAATCCCAAGGGTTTGTATATCTAACATGATCTACTGTTCGATGCGGTCACAGAGGCGAAACACGGCAGTTCAAACAACACTAAAGTGGGCAACTGGTTCATTTGATATCACTGTTCGATGTAATTAACGATACAGGCTTATCAAGCATTGCTTCATATAACGTTATCTGAACCAGTCTTAGAACAGGGAATTCGATTATGGCTTAATGTGTGTAAAATATTAGCATTACGTCAACTAAACAAGAAATAAAGTTTTACATAAGTTTTTGGCCCTTTACAATGTTTTTGTTATACATCGGACTGTCAGAATGAAATTTCGAAAGCCCAGACAGTCTCTGATTCCGTTTCGTTTATTTAGGAATGGCGATGCCTGACAGAAGTACGTTGTTAATGTTCGTCTGAAAACATATACTGTCCTTGAGAAGGGCTTTGGTAAAAATGTGCAGACATACGCCTACCAGCTTCCGACACAGAGAGGGCTTATGGTTCGCGTAATGGGGAAGTCCAAAGCTTGTAGCTCTATATCCGAAATTTAGCAGCAGTCCCTGAACGTAGTGTTTGTTTATGTTTGGTTGTAGACGATAATCTGCCTTATAGCCGAGATTTTGCTTTGAACCTAATCACAGCGTCTTAGAAAGTTTTAGTTTCTTTGCTGTTGTTGTTGTTGATGATGATGACGATGACGACGACGATGTTCTTGTTCTTCTTGTTTTTTGTTTATTTTCAAACCGTTGACTATCTCATCGTTCCAGTGTAGCACTGCTGTGGATCTTTCCTTCCATTTTTTTTATTTGAGTGCCTCTCTATTTTAACGATTTCGCGTCTGTTTGAGGACAATGCGGTATATACGTGGGTCAACTAAGCCTTATGAAAGCAATCTTAAGAAACTAGTTCAGCCATTTTCATTAACACAATTATTTTTTACATTGTGTGACATATTTAAAACATTTATCTTCACTAAAATCTCGCCTGTTTGGTCAGTTCTTTACGACTACTTTCTTGCACCTAGGTCTAACCGTATAACCCCAGTCGCGACCCACCCATTAACGGCATGGTGCTAGTACATCACAAGAATCCGCAAAGGATTTCATCAAAAAATGAATAAAAACAGAATCATCGGATCTATTCTACCACAGAAACGTCACCCAGTTAAGGACTAACGACAGAGGTTAAGCAGTCCCACAACAAAGGCAAATCAAATTAAAGAACCCACAAAGCTTTCTCCTCTCGTTTTCTAATCTGTGAAGCCATGCATGGGCTGATTTCAACAGTTCTCTTTGCCTTTCTGTGCCCGTTTATGCCTGGAAAATACCGTCCAAAAGAGAGAAACCTTTCGTCATTGAAAAACGTCTCAAAGGATTTAGCAGCAATAAACAGTGTTTATCGCCTCTTTCGGATCTTTCAAAATGGAGGAAAGTAGAAAAAACTTTTTTTTTTTACCGCTACGCATGGCGAACGTATTTTTATGACTCCACATGGAGACAAAGAAAGCTCTGTTCATATCATGGAAACTTCTACAGAAATTCTCACAGGCTCTCATCGATTGTTTTAAGTGTTCACTACGATGGTTCAGTTGGATAAAGTTTTCTTTATTTCTTTCTGTGTGCCTGTCTGTCTTTCTTTATTTCTTTACAATTTTTTCTTATCTTTTTCTTTTAGTTTCTCTCAAAGGTCGTTCTGTCAGAGAACAGAAGAAACGTTCCGAAAAATTTGCTCTAAAATTGTAGCCGCAACACTTTTCTATTTCACACACTTCGATGTCAACGGTGCATATTGTCCAAAAAAGACCGTTTCAAAGAACTAATACACATTCAATAAGTCCAGCAAAACTGGTTGTAAGAAATTACTTCCATTGTCTGCAACAAAAGCATGATTTACTTCCGGGGTAGTATCATACGTCCAGATACAATTTTTACTAAATTTTTATCAAAGACATATCGTGACGGAAGTCCTTATGTCAAAACTGGCTTAAATCTTTCCTATAGGCGGCTCATTAGTACCTGCTTCTGCTTTCACTGGAAGTATAGTTTTTGTAAGTTTAATTAACACAGTCCAACTTCAAACACTTCATCCATTCTTGATTGAGATTTTCCTTTCTCAGATTCCCTTTCTCAAATTTTACAATCTGTACCAAAAAAGAATGGTGAAAAAAATTTAATCCAGTATTTGACTAGGTCAAGTCAACTTTCATTGTTGCTGTTGTTTTTTTGTTGTTTTTTTTTTTTACACTATTCAGTTTTTACTTGACTGCGTAGAACCGTGTGAGAGCCGCATTGGGGTCACTTGCCAGTTTCTGGCTGTAGCAGCTGTAGTCACCCCTAGCCGTATCTTTGTGTGGGTTTGCCAAGCCGTCCTGCTGAGAAGCATAGAAGCATTGCGAGCAGACCATCGGTGCAACCCACAGTGCTGTCGCGAAAATTGACGTTGACCTGCAGAGCCCTTCCGCAGTCCAGAATCAGTCCTTTGTCGGAGTTTTCATGCCGCCTTTTTCATACGACGCTAATTAGAGGCACCGAGCAACGTACTTCTGTTTCATTTTTTGGTGTGAGAAGGGGGTGGGGTGGGGCCAAAGTACAGACTGGCGTGGTAGCTGTGGTATTAGAATAAATCTTATCGATTTCCAGTCAATCCCCACTACCGGCGGAAGTTCAAGGAAAGTATTACTGCAACGAAGGCCTTTGTGCTCGCATGGTCAGTTGACTCCAATACAAAATTTGTGCCTTTGATAAGTAAAATAATTTTTCTTTTTAGTCCCTACACTAATTCGGTTGGCCTTGGTCACTTCTCTAACACCACGCACGACATCTGGGTTTTGATCTCACCATCAGAGCAATCAGGTTCACACACGTACCTCTCGAAGTCCGGGTTGTCTGACAAATATAAGTAACAATAGTTATAATTAACACTTCCTGGCCTTTATTTTATCTACTCAGACGGTGCTAAGCACGTCACCTGACTGTCCTGTTTTCTTAGCTGCTTGTTTGTCCTTATGTAAAAGAATTTCAATTCTGTGTAAAGATATCAATACTTTCCACTTTTTCTCGACCTCTTGTATTATTTGCCAGATTCTCAAAACACCTATTACACTTTCTCATGGCGACTATTTAGAACCGAATTCTGTCGTTATCAGTTATTATCGCAGAAGAACTAAATATGTACTACAGCTAAGGAATTCGTTCCATCTACTTATAGCAAGGAGAGTTGACAAAACGTTTCCTGTCGAACCGCTCATAGCCAGTCTTTGCCCAGTTTTCTACTTGCATATCGACTTCAACAGAAATCATGCAAAAGGGACTTTCTGCGTGCGGGTGCCTAATGACGTATGCGAGTCTACAAAGAGAGAGGCGAGTGGTGCACGCAGAGGAAACATTGGTTCACGATGACAGGAAACTCCAGACAGAAAAAAAACGATCGAACTGACGGACAAATAGCTTGAGCAAAGATAGTGAGACGGATGGAGGGAAGGAGGGACGGACGGACGGACAGACATTACTGAATTGCACCGTCAGGTGTCGGTGTGTATTCTAGCTCTGGAAATGTTCAGTGACAGGAAAGTAGATGTTTTACACACCTTAAGGACTAAAGCGTCTATGAAGTTTCCAAGTGAGTAATGGGAGTTAAAAGAAATAACAAAGCCATAAACTATTGCTGCCATTAAAGGTCGACTCGTATTCCGGCATCCTGTCTACAGTCGGCTTTCTAGGCATTCATTTCAGCTTTGTTGTTTTATTTATTAGAGCAAAGGTTTTTTTTCGTTTAACAAGGATTTCCTTTCTTATTCAGAATGATGTCACAAGCCAGGCTTCAGACTTTTTTAAACAGAGGTTTATGTCAGAATGTAATGTGGTTATGGCACTCATTACCACACATTTAAAAAAACACTAAGACGTTCTAAGACGTTCACTAAGGTATATGCCACAAGCTCCTCCTCTCCTGTTTTTCCAAGAAAGAGACTAGAACACATAGGTTAAATTAAAAGCTATAACAGGCTTATTCAAACGTTCAAGTCTTGCGGACAGAGACAGCTTATTGCGCAACGCTTTACAGGCAGAAGGGAAAAACGCAGGCTTGTTTGAATGTTAATCTTGATAAAGAGGTGCGACGAATAAAGTGAACCAGGCAAGCGCAAACAAAAAAGACATACACAGGTGCTCAAGAACGCAAGCAAGCGAGCAAGATAGTATGCATGTCTGCAAAAGGCTCACACAGAAATACAAAGATGATCGACTCAAGTCTTCTGTCGATTTAGTCAACTGCACAATGTTAATTAGGAAGCTTTTTTGTGGTCAGCTGAACCACAAAGCTATAAACTGTAAGCAAGCGTTAGGTTCCAAAATCGTGTTGGAGCAATACAGATTTAAACGATAGTGCTGCAGTCAGTTTTCTTGAAAGGTCGTTTCCAACATGTCACATAACATAATAATAATAATAATAAATGGAGATTTTTTACGCGCGATAACACATTACATGTACACATCGCGCGGACGAGGCACACACTCTAGGGAACAATGACTACACAAAACACACACGCACACACATATACACACAGACAGATGAAGGGATTATGACGCATAAACAATACAAAAACTTAGATTAAAGAGTAAAAAATAGATAACCATAATGAGAGGTCACGGCAGGGGTGTCAAGCCCGCTCAGTGAACCAACTCAACTCGAATACCAGGCCCAAGGTCAAGTGGTATACATCAGTGATCTGTGATGTGGAGTGCAACATGATCTGCTGGTTGATGATTACACGCAATGAAAAGCACACAATGCAATGAACAAAGTTGATCCACTGGATAAAATTATCCAAGAAGGTTGATCAGTCAGAGTAATTGC
>SMGT01004933.1:553329-572833 GCA_004794575.1 Lanistes nyassanus
TTTTTTGGATTAACTGTTCTGTTCCGGGTTTTGGATAACACATTTTCCGCAAGTAGCCTGTTATGATAGCACATTGACTCATATGAATTTAATTGTATGCTAGTTGTGTTACTCAGTGTTCAGACAATTGTTTCGTGTCTCAAACTGTTGCTATCACGCTCACACACACACACACACACGCACTGTTACGTATTTGTTCAATTGCACCATTCTTTCCTCTACTTTCATTATTAATGTTCATAGTTCAATAAATGTGTAAAGTTATCTGGCCGTGTACCTTTTGGTTGAAAAGGTGAGGGTCTGCACTAGGCGTATGTTTCTCGTGTTTTCTTCCCTAGAATTCTAGCACACCCCACAAAACGTTACAATATGAACACCATGCATACCCGACGAGGCATGGTTCCTTCCTAAATGTTTTCCCAAAGAGCTCACTCTAGTTCGTTACAAGTAACTAATTATCAATGTCTCAGCTCTTTCCCGCAACCATTCGCCTGTTTCAAGCCCTACAGTGTCTATATTCTCTTGGGACTTTTCTTAATTAGATGCGCAAAACACATGCGCGGCAAGCTTGGAGACGCCAGAACTTCCGCTCCAGACACTTCGTTATAGCCGGAGCACCTGCGTTGCAGAGTTGTTCTCGAAAATTGCAGTGGGTACCCAAATTTCTTTTGGAGAAGTTGAACACTATCGTGGATACAAACATTTCGCAGAGAAATATATGTATTTAACGTGCGTGATAAGTCGACGCATGCCTCGTTCGTAGATCTGTGTAGCAGTGCAAAAAACACCAAATCCTTACGATGATGTTTGCCGTGCAAATGCTCGGTTTAAAAAAATTAAGGCAGGACAAAGAAGTAAAGGTCTATTTTTAATTTCCTTTCTACTTCACAATGCTGTTTTACTGTATAAATTTTGGCAGTTACTAGAATTAGTGCTTTACATTGCAGACTGGCAGGTGTTTGCTATTATAATTGTTCACCACTCAGTAGTTATTCAGCAACTTAGTTGAGGGAAAGGCAGTAAACTGGCAAATTGTAGAAGATCATAATTTTTTTTGTTTTCGTTGAACTTGCATGCATAATTCTACGAAAGACTCCATATGGGCACAGAAGAGAGATGAACAACATAACGTTGCCTTAACGCATGTATAGGCATAATTTTTACATTCCTCCATCCATTACAGACTGAAGCCTTGGTAGTGTAAGGGCACCCCTAATCTAAAATGACTCACAGATCTGGCCGCTTTAGATGCATCATACCCTGGAAAGGGTACTACTCATGAAGGACTAAGATTATTGTTCTTATAGGTTTAGAAATAAGTATATGAAATAAATATAACACACTTTTCCGAAAACAAATATTTCCACTAGGATTGGTCTTTAAGCGTGGGCAGGGCGTAGGCCGTGATAGAGCGAGAGCTGTCTGCGGTTCACAGAGAGGGCGCCAAACTGCAGTTTTGCTCACGACTAACGACCGGCAATGGAAGGTCACTGTACCCTGGGACAATTCCATCGTCAGAAAGTGCTTAAAATTTTCTGCACTCTATCATTCTTGTTTGGAAGTTTTCTTCTTTTCAAAACCGAAGCGCTTGTGCTGGATAAATGGTCTTAAAACGATGGAAGTCGACACGCCCTTCGTGCTGCTGCGGTTGATAAAGATTTAGAAATATTAGGTCGCTGCATGGACTAAGTGTGATCTGCGCTTTCTTGGCAGTCTGTAAGCTAACTGCGCATCTATGCCGGCCAAAAGGGAACAAGAATTCTGGCGCCTCCTTACTTTTCATTTTCCTATTAGAAAGTAAATGGAAACATGAGAGGAAATGCTGGATTTAAAAAAAAGAAATAAGTATATGAAATAAATATAACACACTTTTCCGAAGATAAATATTTCCACTAGGATTGGTCTTTAAACGTGGTTTAAAAATAATTTTCATTTTCATTTTTCTTTTAGATGGGAAAATGAAAATGGGTTCTTCTTTAACGTCCCATCTTTTTCAAACTGAAATCGGATGTGCAAGAAGGTATGCGTAGCCGAAACGTTTTAAGGATAAGCTTGCACTGCTTCTCAGCAAACTGCCACTACTACACGCCCACCCTTCCTACAGATCAGCACCACACCTTTAATCCCCAAATATCAGTCTACTGCCCTTAAACCTGCACTATGAAGCAAGAGACTATTAAATTTTCCCTAGACAGTATAATGCCAATAACATTTCGCAAAACAGTAGAATTTCCTCAGCACTTTACTAGCCGGAACAGTGAAATCAATTATGCACAGGTCTATCAAAGATGACAGATAATTATAGTAAAACCTCTAATATACGACTTTGAAAAAACAGCCAAAATCAGGTCTTATAATGGAGCGTTCTTATAAGGGAGGACTAGGTTGCACTGAACCGTTAGTACATGTAGGTACGTGTACGGTGATGGATGGTGTGAGAAATACATCTGTATGTATGTTATCAAGGCAGTCAACTGCAACATGTGTTTTGAAATTGTTTTTTTGTTTATTTACCACCTAACTACAAATAGGTTTTTTTCCCATCTCAATTACTGAGATGGCACATTAGTGTGACGTAGCTCTCTACCCTTCGCAACTCGCACAGTTTACATTGGATTAAACATTTCAGGCACTTACTGGCTGGTGAATCTGCCTAAACAAACGCTTAAACACAGAATGTGAAATATGACTTTCAGGAATGAATTACAACAAAATCTGTGATATAATCTATTTTTCCTTCTGTGAAATGTCGAAAAGACACGCAAGTCGTGTATTGTACAAAACCGTCATTTCCTTCAGTCCGTTAGGGTAAAGTCGTAAATGGATGTCGGATGCAATATTTATTGCCGACTTCTCTTTGTTGCTTCTTTGTAATGACCACTTTTAATCTCTTTTCTAGATTTACAACAGTTCTTTTGCGCTTCTCATGGGATTTGGAGTCGATATTTAGCGTTTCTCAGTGAACATCTTTGCAAAAGGAAGTCTGCTAACCTGTTTCCGCTCAACCATGGAAAGTCGTATATTGTGCAAACCGGTCACTTTCGTAGGTCGGTGGTCGGGTTAAGGAGGGAGTCGTAAATGGGAGGTCATCGTTTATATAGTAAGTGGTCTTCGTCAAAAAAGTTTGGGTCGTTTTGGGAGCAGGTCTTATATGGGAAGGTCTTATAAGGGAGGCTTTACTGTACTACACTGTCTCTGTGCTTTCTGTACGAAAAGCGAGGACAGTATACACAATTACTCTTCCTGATATGAGAAGATACCTTTATTACCCCAAGCAGCAGTCAGCTGTTTCTTTTCTCTTTATTTAGGCTGTTAAAGTTTAAATTCATTTCTCATAAATTAGCAGCAGGCCTCTACAACAACTGAGAAATAGCAATACCCTAGAGACGAAAGATTATGCCACTAGTGTTCCTTGTACGAAATTGAAGATGATTTTTATTGCTGGTTTTCTTGCCGTCACCCAGTTTTATAAAGCGTACGCAAGAGCTTCTTCGTGATTATTTCTCACACCAGCCAAATGCCTACAAACTAAATAAGCTAATGAGTACAAAAAAGTCATCTTAGAAATTTATGCTAATTTATTCTTATTATTAACTCCCTGTTCAAACAGCATGTTATGTTATTTATTCGAAGGTTTATTTGCTGTACTGTACTTTGTAAATTTATGTTTTGTCTAAACTAAAAGCCTTCCAACTCACCCACAGCACCCACCACATACACTCCTGAGCTTATAGCGAAATAAATGAAACAAAGCAAAATCTTCTTGGTGCTATCAGTTGGCCAGCCATATTATTCAATAATTTTGGCAGAACATTTATTACATGTGTATGACATTTTATATTTACATATATATATATAACTTTTTAAAAATTACTTTTAGCACATTGCTGCAGGGTACCCTACATTTTAAAGAAATACCACAACGTCAAAACCTAGTAACATATATTTCACCGATTTGTTGCACACGCATTTTGTTCACATGCAAATCGAACTTCAGCAAGAGATTTCCTCTAAAACCTTAAAACCTTTCTTTCTTCATCCTTAGGAACATGAAAAACGATTTTCCTGCACAGCATTCTTTGTAAAAAGAATTACTGCATCCTATAACCACAGTGTCCGCGAATGATTTATTTTGTGGCGTAGCTATCTATCTTCACCTTCTTGGGAACAGGGGACGCAACTCTGACCAATCGCCTTCTCTTTCTTAACTTAGTGTTGTAGCTTATATAATATGTATATATTATATAATCTTTGCCTATACAACTTAAAAGCCAGCCTTACAAAACATACCTTATCCTAAAGATGGAGCTATACAGAACTAGTTTACGTGAACAATTGGATTTAATTAGATTAGATCAAACTTCTGTCGTGGACGAAGATTTAACCACCTGGCTACTGGGTCCAAAGATAGAAGACTCCGGTCTCGATGAGATGAGGTTTTCATTACAGAAGCTTGGCCACTAGCTTTATTAGATTAAACAGGCTGCTTACTCTTAACCTGGCCAAGGTTTTCATCAGAACATAAGTCAGTAGCTGCACTCTAAACCAGATTAATATGAACACCTTTTTTTTCTTAACCAAATCTGTACGCTCCTTATGCCTTTGTAAGGGCCTGGAATATGTTTCAATAAAATGACACAATCGTGTAGATGAAAAAAATCCAAAATCCAGCAGAGTTGTCTACCCACAGTCTCACAAATTGTGGGATTGAAAGTCGCACTAACTGATCTCACTAACAAAACTTAACCAGCTCTAACGCCAAACCCCGTATTTCCCTAAGAAAACGAAACAGAGAAAGGCATGCATGCTTGTATGAAGACAGGCAGGCATGCAGACAGGGGCAAAGGAATGGAGAAAAGGAAGAGGAAAAGGCAGGCACAAAAATATAGAGAAAGAAAGCGAAAGAATGAAAGGAAGAAAAGGAACGATGGAAAGTAAGAAACATTGAAATAAAAGGATAGAGAAGAATAAAACCGAAGACACTAGGACACACGAGAAGAAAAGAGAAGGAAAAATGAAAGAAAAGAAAGAAATAAAAAGAAGCAATCAAGCAAACAGAAGCCCCGGAATAAGAGATCTTCTGAATAAAATCCAATCTTTAAAGTCAAACATCAAACGTGAGGAAACTTCAGCTTTGCCTGGCACGCTGGGAAAGCTTCGAATCCGGGTGTATCAAACTAATTAAAATGTTTCTTTCACAGCGAGAATTATTGGCAGCAGCACCCGCTGACCGGGTTCAAAGACTTGTCCCGACGACTTTTTCCGACTCCAGAAAATGGCAGCCTAACAGGCGTCCCTTGGCCTTCACGACTGTTCAAGGGAGCTAGAACAACATCGACATCTACCGCCGCAATGATGATCCTTATGACGATAATTGACAAGACTTTTTACTGCCATTGTGTTATTTCTATTATTTAGTTTCGCTATCTATTTTTGCTGCTGAGCCAGAATCAGACGGGTGGTGGTGGTGGTGGTGGTGGTGTGTGTGCATTTGCTTGAGAGAGATAGAGAGAGAGATGGACGAGGCAGAGCCGGAAAGAAAACAAAAGAGGTTCACAGGATATGTTGAATTTTTCACACACCCTAAGGCAGAAGGTTGTGATGAGCATTTCATAAACGTTAAAACTGCACAGTATTCTGTGACAAGAATCTACGCTGATGCTTGATGCACTACTGACAATGATAAATTGCAGAAGGACAATTATTACAAAGAGATTTTAGGTTAAGCCGTGCTATAATTTTACCCACCCTTCTTCTCGAAATGTTATTGGAGTAGTCCTACATGGGGCTGTACAATTTCTCTCTCTCTCTTTCTTTCTTTTGATGAAATAACCACCTGCATTTTGGGCTAAAAAAAAAACCCAGCAGCTGGTTTAAATTTTCGGCGACACCTCTCTGTCACCACCGCGCACTACGCGGCCCGCCGATCTACGACCGTTGATGGACCATGTCACGCGGGAGGACATAGCGGACTGCCCCTCACGTCAGCAAAGCCACTTCAGAAAATCCCTCAAGTCGTCATGCACAGATGTGGTCGGTATTTGCATTCCCATTCTATGCGTTTAAAAAATATAAATATTAGAACGAATGATTGCTACTTGGAGTGGTAAAAGGATCGGAAAACAGTTAAACTGAACCAAGTAAAGGGACAAAACACAATATATATATTTATCTGAAGTTTTTTGAAATTTTTGTTTATTGTAGCTAGTTAAATAACCTCGATCTGATCTATCTGCCTTGCTGCCTGCCGATTAATTTATCTGTTCTTCCTTCCTTCTATTACTCCGTCTGCGTGTATGTCTTTCTGCCCCTCGGGTAAAATTTCTGTTGACGCATCGACGTAGAGCAAGCTATACTGTTCTGCGGAAGAATGACTTCAGAAGAACTCTTCGAGCAGCAAGAATTTCATTCCATTCTCATGAAATTGGTGCGCAAATAAT
Source organism: Lanistes nyassanus (assembly GCA_004794575.1). Lineage (NCBI taxonomy): Eukaryota > Metazoa > Mollusca > Gastropoda > Architaenioglossa > Ampullariidae > Lanistes > Lanistes nyassanus. Next base: position 559,770 of record SMGT01004933.1, read on the forward strand.
AAATCATATTTCTATGCAATGAAGTGTTATGGATTCTTTTCAGTAAAAAAAAACAAAACCTGGGCAGCATGGGGAAGATGTGAATAAAAGTTGTAATATTCGTGACACGTATCCATCATGTGTGTGTGTTCTTTTCATTTTCCATCTACGTTATTCACTTGGGCTTTAACCGTAAATGGCTTATTATGCCCCAGAGATATTTTACTAAGAATTTCTTCCTTCTTTCCTTTCTCCATTCCTTCCTTCTTTCTCCCCCCCACCCTTCAGTTCCTCTCCTCTTCTTTCCATGGTTTATTAATTTTGAGAGGAAATATACCCCGCAGTGTGGATCAGCAGTAGTCTGTACAATCCTTTCTTTGCAACATGCCGACAAGTGGCCATGGCTGGTCAAAACCACTCTGCTACAAGCTGAACCTGTTTCATTTTGCAGGTACTTGTAAAGTAGTGATGTACCTTTCAATTCCTCTGAACTATGTTATGCAGTGAGAACACATTCAATTCTGCCGACTTTTTTGGCTTTTAAAAACCATACATTTCAGAGTACTTATTACTGTGTTTCTTAAGTACCTTTAAACCAAATTTCCGACTTTTTGTTTTGTCTTTAAGCCGTTCCTTAACAGTATCGAGAAGTAGAATTAGAAGTAGAAGTAGAATTGATTTTGAATTTGTTTTTTTGTTTCCTTCTATTATTGAGTTGAGCTTTAAATACCATGATACGTATTCTTCTATGCTAATGACACCCTGTCCTGCAGCAGGATGGTTTCTTAAAAGTGATTTTATTTCACTCAGCCGAACGCCTTCAGTATTTCGTCACGCATCTGATCAGTCTTTTAGCTCTTTTTAAAGTAGCAATTATGTGCTTTTAAACAATTTTCTCTATCCATTCAGACTCATATTTTAAGAGCACTCAGTGACAAAAATTTACACCATGCGCGTGACTGAATTTAGTTGGCGTTTCAGATTCCACTATTTTTTTATCGACCTCTCTCTCTCTCACTCTCTCTCTCTCGCCTCTGTCCTTCTCTTCCCGTTTTTCTCCAGCACGCGTTAGCAAAGAAATTCGTTTTCTTTGCCTTAAGAGCAATTATATTCCTAATTTTCTTCTTCCAGAACATCTTGGAACGCAACGAGATGTAACAAGGAGTAACCATATTTTTGAGCGTTTTGACGAAAACGTGTCCAGTTCTATCATTTCAAACTGATAAAAGAGAACGCAGTGGATGAAAAAGGTAACAAAAAGTGTCCTCCTCATTATCTGTCAAGCACTTTCCCGTTTATGCTTATGATAGTGGCAAAGTTTTTTTTACATGACCAATCTATATTTTCTTTCTTATTTGTCCTCCGACCGTACGTTTTCGGCTGCAAGTGTTTGGCAACACATGTTTTAGTGACACGTTTGTTGACACGTTTTTCAATGGTCGGTCATTTTACGGTAAATCGCTGATTTTAACACACTACATACCGGCAATAGTTTTCGTTTACCTTTGCCACATCTGACGATGTTTGCAGCTGCAGTAGATCAAACTGTTAGAAAGCGAATCTCTCTCTCTCTCTGTAATCTAACCACTTCTGTCCTTGCCAACATTTAAAGTCGTAGCCTAACATCCCCGAAACCTGTGTGGTTCCGGAAGAACTGTCTAGATGACGTCTCCCTGTGAACAGACCCATGTTCAATAAGACTGTACGGAATGGAACATGTGGCTTTACGTAAAAACAAAATAACTGGACGAAAAAAATGCCTTTAAAGCGCCTGTCCCTAGTTGATTGAGTATTCTTATCTCCTGTTCGTACTTAAAATGTGCAAGTAAAATACACAGGGCAAATGGCCCTTACGAATCGTTGTATCACCGGAAGTGCAGTTAACGTTCATTCGTCCCAGCTCTGCACTGTTACAAACATAATTTTTAGATCCATACGTCGTTATTCTAATCAAACAAAATTTCATAAAACACAACGCTAAACATTGAAAACTTTTCCTCAAAGTTTCCTGGGGCGTGGGGAAAACCAAGTCCTTTTCGTCTGTACACGTTTACTTCCAAATAACACTGGTAGAGTGCGCTCACAATTTTGTTCGCACTATCCTAGACAGGTCAGTGACGTAGGCCGGTCTGCCGGCTCCTGGCAACGCAAACGAGGCTAGTGTAGTGGAAATTAACAAGGTCTAAAGGAAGTCTGGGAGCGGAGTCGGAGTTCATGATCCGCTACCATCCCACAGACAGTCCCATGCACGAAACGATCTGGCAGAGCGCAGCAGACGCAAAATTGATGACGGAATGGGAATTTGTCAGGGATATTAAAGTACCTACTACCAGGTCCAAAGACAATAAACACTGACGCCGGACGCACGAGCGCTTCCTTTACGAGAAGTATGGCAGCCGCACGCGCTGTTTTCGGGGCCTCTTTGCCCTCCTGTTATCCACTTGCTGCAGCGACCCGTCCTCGTCTTGCGATCGCCAGGTTGTTAAGGACGGTGGAGGGGTAGCGAGTGGGAGGAGGGGGCGGGGCAAAAGAAACTAAACTTGACACACGTGATCGGACAGTCTGGTTTGTAGTGGAAATTAACAAGAACTGAAGCAACTAGGTAGTTTGGGTTGTTTCGTTGGTTGGTTGGTTGGTTGGTTGGTTGGTTGGTTGGTTGGTTGGTTGGTTGGTTGGTTGGTTGGTTGGTTGGTTGGTTGGTTGGTTTGTTGGTTGGTTGGTTGGTTGGTTCGTTCGTTCGTTCGTTCGTTGGTTCGTTGGATCGGGGGAGAGAGAGAGAGTGCGTATGTGTGGTTGTGTGTGAAATAAACGTCATCGGGATAATAGTTTAGGGTACTTGCTTGAAGTAGGATGCCTTCCTTTAATTTTTTAAAATTTCTTCTTTCTTCTATCAGAAACATTTTCCCTAACGCCAAGGCCTGCTACTTTCTTAAGTACATCGCGAGCTACAACACATTCAAGGCACCAAACAGCTTAAAGCCCAGCCCAAGTCCAAATGTTTTCTTTCTCCTCTCTTCTTCTTGCTGTGGTATTCATTAACATTTTATCGTTTCTTTTATTAGTTATATCCCCTGGAGTGAGGGGGGCTTTTAGTCACTGCAGTACGGTAGCATAGAGTAAAATATAATAAATGTATATCTCTAATGTTATTGTTGACAAAGTAAACATAATACTGATAAAAACAGTGACGCAAATCGGTATGTAAAAGCTAACAAGACACTGACGCTGTTAAGAAGGTAAAAATAAACCAGGAAGCTAATGATGATGATAAATGTGCTTCGACTTCTTAGAGTCTTTCTGTGTTCATTAGCTTTTTGAGTTTATAAGCATTTGGCTGGTGTGAAATGAACAGGAAGAAGATTTTTCGGGTGTCTTGTAGAAATGGGTGATAGCAGGAGAACAAATAAGGAAATTCGTCTCCTATTTCGTTCAGTCTACACAAATAACATATTTTTTTCCTGTTACCGTATCATTATATCATTATTATGAAGAGTTGGATGAAGTCAAGAGCAGGGAGCAAATTCTTCAGAGGTCGATCCTGTCAACTAGAGCTCGCAGTTTTGTAGACCCCCGTTACTTAAAGGTTCACATACTGCAGCAAAGCTTTAATTCAACAGCGACTGCTGACCTTTCTTGAATCAGTTGTCGCCAGTCATCTCCATTGTTCAACATCGTCGTTTACAAGTAGCAAAGATGTCGTTACGTCAACTGAACTCTATTTAATTGAAATCGATAGGAGGCATTCATCAAATAAACAGTGAGGCCATATCACGTGCTTCCAGACACAGCTAATACGTCCTGAATGCTTCAGCTGTCTTCATCTCAAAACGGACGTCCACGACAGCTTCAGAAATTACGAAAAACCGAACCTTTTTCTTTAATTATAATAATTAAAAAAATAAATGTTCACCACTGCTTCAAAAATATGCTTTCTATGCCTTCATTTTAAACCGGTTTATTTGAAGACCGGCGATATGTTCCTAATTAGATCCAAAAGTTGTAAATCTTTTCGGCATCCCGCAAGATGAGCATTTCGGTGAATTTCCTCAGAAGGGGGCAAACTGTTCAAAATAGCTTCTAGTGAGGTGAGTTCGTGACATATCTGGTGTGCTTTGATGAAGTATAAGAAGACAAATCCTTTCAGAGGCTTCAGGCAACGTGATGAAAAAATCGTTCTTCCGGTTTGTGTCAACGCCGTTATGTGTAAACTGTTAAAAGTAAATTTTCACAAGACTTAGCTTTCAAGAGGAGATGAATCAACCGACAGAAAAACTAAACCAAACAAACAAAACAGAGGGATTAAATATAAGGGTCATTCCGTTTCAGATTTCAATTAGCCAGCCTTTAAAAACCATGGAAGCTAGCCATTTGTAATTGGTACCTAGCTGATTCTAAGTCTTTTACGTGGCTGCATTACCTAAGTGATTTGTTAACAGCGCTTTTGCTTTGTTTAGGGCTGCAGGTTTTACTTTCTCAGTTTTCTTATAGGCAGACAAAAGAACGCAATTCTCTTCCAGGTCTCTTCCATCAGACCCCTCCACACACACATACGTGCTCGCACGCGTGCACACGCATACACATGTACATACACAAACCCCCAGACGGACGCGCGCGCATGTAGCCACAAATTCATTTATTCTCTCTCTCTCTCACACTCTCTTACTCTCTTGTTCACAATCTCTCAGTCTCTTCCTCCTCTCTTCTCTCTCTTTCTCTCTCTCTCTCTCTCTCTCACACAGCCTTTTACAGATCGTTCCCAGAGTCTCACCAGTCCACAAACAAACAAACAAAAACAGACTGGCATTTTCCTCTAGGAAACTAGTAATACGAAGAAAATGATGCATATAACTGTATCCACCTTCACAGCTGAGTCGTCTGTACCGCCCCGTGAACGACCTTGGATGTGGGTGGGTAGGCGAAGGGAAGGGCCCTGTTAGCACTCGCGCTGTGCATTGATCTCGTCTTCCAGGGGATGAGTTTAAGTGATTAATTAATTAGTTCATTTCCTTGGTTGATTGCGCTTTGGAGCCAACACCGTGAGCTGTCATCTAAAACTAATCACGAGAGGGAGAGATCGAGACAGAGAGAGGAAAAATGGGGGATGAAAAGACAAGATATTCTTAAGCGGCCCTTGAGAACGTAATTGGTTCAGACCATGGGGGCTTAAAGTAACGGGCAAGTCACTGAAAGAAAAATATTGAATTAATGCCCTTGGTAATTTCATGATCGCGATGGCGTCGAACTTCTTTATTGCAACCTCCATCTGAAGAAAATGTGAGGATTTCATTAAAGCTTTTGTAATCGGAAACTCGTATAAGGATCTTAAGATTTGTTTCGCCGTTGTCAAGGTTTGTAGAAACAGATTTAAAAGGGATCTGACAAAAGCTTAGTTTGAACACAGATTGTAGGAAGGGATATAAGCAGGCTTCATGTAGAACATTCGTTTGAAAATTATTTTGTACACAGACTGTACGAAGAGAAATGAAAAGGCTCAGGCTGTACAAGTTAAATGAAGGTGTAGTGTGTAAACAGAGTAGAGAAAGGGATTCAAATAGGGCCTTACAGAAGCTATGTGAAAACCTAGTTTGAGCACAGGGGATTTGTTAAGTAAACGATGCGGTGACGCCAATTCTAATGTGGGTTTTTGTCCCCAAGACAGAATCAGGGTTCGTGGGTTCGTGAGTTCGTGGGTTCGTCCCCGTGACAGAATCAGGGTTCGTGGGTTCGTCACCAGGACAGAATACTGAATTGTGATCATTTATTAAACCAAGCAAAAAGAGTGATATTTTTACCTATTGTGAAATTTGTCCCCTCGATTTTCTATCAAGTCCAGTGGAGGAAACGACATTCGACGTGAGAAAACTGATGAACACAAAAGAAAAGAAAAGCAGTAGCAAACTGTTTCCTCCAGTCGTCCGTACAGTTGATCCAGACACTTTTGAAATGAGGTCGGATGTACTGGCTGCTCCATCCTGCGAGGGTTCGGCAACCGGTAAGTTAAAAAAACCCCGTTTCTTCTGTTGTCTTGCGAGAGTGCTTTAACTGTTTTTTTAATAGTATCATTGTTGTCATGAAGTGGTTACAGCACTGCCACATAACCTAACATTTCCATTGTTCAAAAAGTTAAGAAGTCACTTCTGCGGTCTATAACTTTATAAATTTATTGCTTTTTTTTAATGACAGCAATACACCAGTTAGTTCCTTTTTCAAACTGCAGACATTCAGTAAATTTCTGTAATGTTTCTTTTTCACGTCTTCATCCCAAACCTCTATTCCATTTTCGACATGCCAGAAAATATTTTAAGTATTATTCTAAAATGCTAGTAGTTTATATTTAGAGTTTACTATATCAAGTTCGCCCACACGGGTGAACACATTTTTCAGCTTCTTGCAAATGAAATAGATGTTCACCAGATTCAACGGAAGAACTGTCTTGCCTTTGGCTGTGACAACGCCAGTGTCCTGACTACAGAGTTTGGCGGTTTATGCTCCAAAAACAATCCAGTATTTTCCTATCTCGCTGAATGTGTCATCTGATACATAGCAGCTGAGAAAGGTTAACCTTTTTTATGAATCATAAAAAGACACATCTTGCATAGGCAAACATTTAGTATGGAATCTGGCTAATTGGTCACAATTCCTGACAAAGCCTTAAAAGAATTATCATTTCGAGCCTCATTAATTTGTGGTTTGGCTGTGAAACTCAATCTCATTCAGGATAACAGCAGATTGCACACTTTTTCAACCTTTTCTGTCAATCTTTACTGTAATGGAACTAGTAGACAATCATTCTTTCTCTGACCATTGCTTTCTTCTTTGTGATTTCTGTCTAGGTGTAGCCTGCTTACCACTGTGTGTAGACCAGCTTCTGATTGATGCTCTTTACAACCTGGATAAGATCAGTAAGGGGCGGGTAGCATTTAAAGACATGATGTTTCCTTATGAGGTGAAACAGAGCAAGATCATCAAACATATATGGAAAGCACCTTCCACGACTTACAGATAACTGGACTGCACTCTACCACATTTTCAAGAACAAGGAAAGTTGTGCTGTTGGAACTGTAGATAAGGAGAATACTGGAACCTAGAGAGAATTCTTCAGTCTCAAAATAGTAAATTGTACTGCACATTTCTTGCTGATATCGTCAAGGTGTTTGAAGAAGTTAAATAGAGATTCATACTGATGAGTGCAAACTCCATGTCTTTAAGGTACGCCTTCTTGTTTTACTGAAGAAAATCTCCTTTTATAAGTTTGTGAAGCCCTGTACAATCCAGTTCAAGTCTGTGCTACATGCAGATCCTGACTTCAAAGCTGGATACAACTTGAAGCAGAATTCAGAGCGTCTTTGGAGAGGATGCTAGAGAGGTTATCAGCAAGGCAAAAGTAAGCCGCCGGGAAGAAATGGCGCCTGACTTCTATGTCAATTTCCAGCAGCTTTTTTTAAAATTCTATGCTGCTCCTACATCCGTCAGTAGGTGGCTCGTTGTAACGTAATAAATGGCTGCACAGTCGTGTTTGCTCCCAGAAGAGACTGCGATGATATGCTTTTAAAGTGCAGGCGTCTTTTTTTTTTAGCTTTTAGATTCTACCGGCACATGGGATCTCTTTTCTCTTGCGGAAGCATCTGGTCCTGTTAAATAGACAACTGCAAAAGTTTGCAAAAGTTACAAAAAGAAAGCGATTATCGAAGGATGCTTTTTTTTCTCGAAGATCTCAGAAAGGTGTTTGTCGTCTTGTTCAGGGACTGTACAAAGCTAGGGAGTTGTAAGGGTTCAACTTTCGCTGTCCTTATTTGCTGAAGGCTGAACCCACACGCGTACAGTAGCACACAAGGACGCTGGCTAGCTTTTATTTGTATTCTTGGTCTTGTACTGATTCTGACATGAAGGATCAATTATTTTTCTTGTGACATGTTTACTCGCTTCTCGAGGTTCGCTTGCAGGCGCCTTCCTTGTTTCTTAACTTTTTTCTTATGTCTGATTGGGACGTCGACCTGTTCGCGCACCTCAGAGATTAACCTGCAGCTGACGAAGTGATTCATGCTCAGAAGGCGCGTGCAGGTCGTCGCAGTGTCCCAGAAGATGTACTTCTGCGGTCAGAGCTCGGAGTGAGTGGCGCATGCCCGAAATACTGACAGAAGCCGAAACTTCTTTGTCGGAAACTGCTGTCATGGCGCATTACTCGCATTAGTGTATGTGGCTGTGTGCGTAGGCCTGTGTGTGTGTGTGTGGTACGCACGCGTGTATGTGGATGTGTGTGTGTGCCCGTGTGAGATATACTAATTGTTCACTTTCTGAGTACGGATGAACAGTGCCGTTTTAACCTGACACTTTTCTGACCACACAAAGTCAGTTTTTGTGCCTCCATTCCTGCCGGGAATGCCTGAAAATAAACTTGCTGAGAACAATACGCTATTATCAAAAGTTGTTTACTGAAGCCATTACGCCAGCGGGTTCACCCCGACAGTCTGCACTAAGGGCAAAGCACGTGGAGTTTTCTTGTTAAGCAGAGGAGGCGTCATTGCTTTATAATCTTCAGCTAACAAGAGTGAAGTACGCACTTTGTTCACGAAGATTTTTAGCAGGGGACGGGGAGTGGGCAGCACACACACACACTTCTCTCTCTTTCTCTCCCTTTACGGGGGCGAGTACAGCACCATCAGAAAAAGAAGCGCAGATAGCCAGGCCCGCATGCACACAGGCACGCTTACGGCAAACGCGCATGCGCCGAGGGTGAACTCACGCTGATAAATGCGAAGAAAAAGAATACACAAGACACATTTGTACTTACAAACTATGTCTCAAGTGAAATCTGCAGATTTATCACTCTGTAATAAACGTACAATAGAAACAGAACCTCAATGGACCTTTTATCTGCTTTAGCAAGCAACATGGCTGTATTTTTGAAAATTATTTTCTGTGTCTAGAATAGACGTAAATGTTTGGTATTGGTGGAGGAAATGGTGGCAACAATTATGACTTTTTACGTCTGCGAATGAGTGTCTGCGTACGTGCAATCATATCTGAATGCCATTACACTTTCGTGTGACTGTGAATTTTTCCTAAGTAAATATTTTTACAGAAACTCAAGTGCAGAATTTTGTTTTTAAAAAGTTTAGGTTTAGTTCATAGATATTAATCTGTGAATCCGAAATAGAAAAAAGTTCTTCCCTCTGTTATGCGATGCAAGCCTTCGAACATCGACCTCTATCGCGCGGGCACAGAAGATGATCGGATAGGGTCAGGTCAACTTGCGCAGTTACAGTACGTTCCCATGGCTGTAGCGTTGATAACACTAGCATAGACATGCGTATTTGAACACGATGGGAGAACGTGAATAGCTCAAACTGTGTATCTCGCAAACAGTAACGAAAAGTTTCCAAGTTTATTATAAATGAGTTTCTTGCATTTTGAGGAATAAGCTTAAAGGCCGGGAAGGGGTCCAGGTTGGTTTAGGTTGATCATCTTTTTTTCTAGCGAACAAATTTTTAGGGGATTGGGAGGTAACAATAACATTCAGTTTTGGTAGTAAAGTGTCTACAAAGTATCGACATCAGAATCAGCAGGCCAGGTTTTGATTGTGTATTTCTAACCACTCACGTTTTTCACTATGCGAGGGTGCGTGTTTTCGCTGCTTATTACACTAATAGAGTCTCTGATTTCACATTACTAGCTCTGGGCAGATAATTTGAAACGGTAAAAACAGAACAAGCGTTTTTTTAATTGCAGAGAACAAGCAGATGGCCAGTTTTTAAACAAGAATATGCAGGACCGACATAAGATAGAGCTCCTAAATAGATATGCACAAAATGTAGTCTGTTTGCCTCCCCGCCTGCTTGTGTGACTGTGTGACTATGTATGTTTTAAATCCCCAGATACGTGTTCTCTGGTATGTAAATAATAGGGGACACGAAGGAAGGCCAAGTGGAAAACAGCCAGAAAAGGGGAAACATTTAAAAATTCATACGGTATATCATACCATTCAACCTTGCCCTAACTAGAATCCTTCTTGGTAATATAAATGGAGCTAGCTGACTGCGGGTAGTAAATGGCCACCCAGGTATTATAGTATCTAATTTTTAAAAAATGTTGTAAACTGCTGGAAAATTATAGCTGCCGAGTAGGACATTAAAATTACAATCTAGATGTATAAAACTAAAGATATAACACCTAAATGCAACCTAAAAGATGGAGATAACTAGAATTTAGGAACAGGGCAGCAGTAGGGCCGACAAACAGGGACAACCAACCGCGGACGAGGCCAACCATCAGGAGCAGCAGCAGAGTGACAGAAGGAAGACCAGAGCCCAGGGAACCATCCCCTAGCCACCACCACTACAGAACTTCACAACTACCGAACCCCTCCCCCCCCAAATCCTTTCCCCACCCCCACAAAGTGCGAAATCACCGCAAGGTGGAAGCACTCTCCTACCAGAGTCAACAAGGGTGAGATGTGGAGCCATGCAGTGTGCTGGGTCAAGGCCGGGCTCGGCGCGCGCTCACCTTGATGGGGACGCAGAAGACGACAAAGACGAGATCAGCTGAGGCCAGGGAAGTCAGGAAGATGTTGGTGATGGAGTGCAGGCGTTCGTTGCGCAAGACGACGATGATGACGAGGGCATTTCCAGTCAGCCCGAAGACCAGCGTGAAGCCGTACACCAGCGACACCGGGATGACCTCGGCCAGGGGCAGCGACTCCAGCGACACGGAGTAATCGTAGTCATAAAAGTAGTCCTCACTTACGTTTGCCGGCGCATGCGTGGTCGCGTTGTCCGCGGACATAGCCGCTGCGACCCGCGTGGTGTTCAGGGAAGTTGAAGACGACTGAAAGGAGAAAAGAGAAGAGGGCCATGTGGGTGGCGAGGGGGGTACTTCTGGGAAATCATGGTGCGGGGATGTCGACGAGAAGTCCAAACTCAAATCCATTTTAAAGTTCTTTGATCCACGAACGGAATATAAGGATGCATTCGCCGGTGCTGACCAGCCAGCCTGGCTACGCACAACAGATGCCGCTATGGTCCACAGGGTCAGAGGTCACTATCCAACCGGTTACTCTTTGCCCAGCACCCAGGAACTTTTTTTAAAAAAGAGGACTTCTAACGCCATCGTGACAGCCATTCTGATTCCCTCGGGAAAGCCTCGCTGCTTCGTTGTACACGTTTCATCGCGCTCTCGATAACATCCTGCCCGGGTTCGGCGCCCTGAACATAAAGCCAGGCGAAATTAAACAAGAGCGAATCGTCTCTCTGCAGTCTGGGCACAGAGAGAGAGAAAGAAAGCGCTTGTATGAGACAACGGGTTCCCTCACTGCTTGGCACTGCAGCGGGCGTACTCGTTCGCGAACACGCTCCGTTTAACAGGCTGCATAATAATCACACGTCTCATCTCTGGACAAAAAGAAAACGGAAAAATGTTCGGAAGTAAGGATCCTTCAACTCCTTTTTGTCAGAAAATTGGCTCTGGGATTCAGCGTGGTACTGACATCGTTTCTGCCAGAAGCAAATTGTCGAATAAAATTGTTTTTGAGCTTGTCCTCTTGTGAACCAAATGGCCTCTCTTACAAAGTGACTGAGCCGCTTAGCTACAATTGTTAATCAGTCAGAATTCAGCTTCAGCGAACGTTACTTAATTCGGTGTCAGCTGAATGTCCACAAGTGCTGGAAGAGAATATCATAGTTTTACCTGTGCGGGCTTAAGGCAATGGCACACGTTCCAGAAGTCACGTGAGGACTTTTTTCCTTCCCTCATGTCTGAAGGTATCAAAAGGCTTGAAGATTGTGAGGTACGTTTGGAAACTGGCCTTCTTCGAGTCAGCCGATTAAACTTCAAACCATCCAGTAACACCCGCATTTATAGGAATGTTCCCGTTATTTCTTCTAAAAAAAACCTCGTCGGTTTGGCTGAGTCTGAGGAGAGAAAGGAAGGGTTAGCAGCAAATTGAATTCCTGAGCGGAACGTCTAATCACAACGTTGACGAACCAATCACAGTCGTTCGGTTCAGCGCCGTACAGCTGCGCATGCCGACGTGTTTCCGCTCAGCTTCGTTTTTCAGCCGCCCCTGAGGACACAGCAAAGTCCTCTCGCAGCGAGAGAGACGAGCGCGGTAAGGGTCTTTTCTTGAGAGCCCAAGCAGGCGGCGCCACGCCGGTCGGCTAGAGAGTGTCGATTCTTCCCGCTCGTCGCCTGACGAGGAGTTTTGGAAAGTCTTGAGGCCACTCGCGCCTGGCGCAAGATCACCAGCCGCCGTGTGCAGGGAGGTGTGGGCACCCCTGGGAAGGAGAGGGACTGGACAGGGTTTTGGGGGGAGACAGGGAGGGGAGGTATCTTCTTGTAAATCTACATGCGGTCGGCTATACAGTTCTATACAGAACCACGCCAGATTCCTCGGCGAGATAACAAAAATCCCACACGCTGGTTGACTTTTCTTTTAAAATGACGGCACGCAGATATTCAGAACACATATCTCCGATCAGCCTTTTCTGCGAGAAAACGCGGCTGTGCAGCTTTAAATTGCATTACGAAACGTTTCCAGCCGGTACTTTTGTTATAGTGATCACTACGTTTGAAGCAGTCTTCGGTGGTTGGACAGACCACTGTATAGTAAAAACAGACAGACAGACAGACAGACAGACAGACAGACAGACAGACAGACAGACAGACAGACAGACAGAGCTTAACAGGCGAACAAGCAGACGGACGGGTAAGGGGGCGGGCAGAGTTATGGACCGACGGATCAAGGGATGGATGGATGGATGGATGGATGGATGGATGGATGGATGGATGTTTTCGAATATTTTCTCTTTAAAGGACATTCATTAGTACCTGTGCGAATTCCACGGGGCAGCAGCTTACGCATAGGGATTACGTCTTTTATTTTATTGCTGCATGCAGTGGGCGGAAGAAGCGATGCACAAAGAGATAAAATTATGGACTGATGAACAGATAGAGAGCAGAAGAGAGATGGAGGAGGAAGAGCGAGATGATATATATATATATACAACCGAAAATGGTGGGAGAAGTCAATTGTTGTATTGCTACATGCACGCAGCTACCACAAGAAAAGTAGCATGCGCTGGGGGGGGGGG
>SMGT01004933.1:581866-615540 GCA_004794575.1 Lanistes nyassanus
ACCAGAAATCACGGGTCGATTGACGATGAGAGAGAGCAGTGGTGCACGTTCCTTTCTGGTGCCGGCATAACGCAACATTGCCTTTTCTGAGGTCGGGATCATTCATAACGTTACGTCTCCACTGCTTGACCGCCCGCCTGCTGATGCTACCGTCCCCTGTGGCCCCGGCTGTTCTCGCCTTGCTGTTCACACCTTCATCACCCCACCGACGGCTCTGCTGATGCTGTCACTATCTACTGTAGCTGCTACCATTTTCCAGCTGATGACGGTCCTTTGTCTGCTGGTTTCTCCACTGATACCCCCCGCCGCTGTTCCCGCTGCTGCCCGTCACCTGTCGCCTGTGCTGTGACTTCCGCGATGCTCTGCGCTGACTACAATAGCCTTTTATTTTACCTCTGAAAAATTTAATCGGATTTCCCTCGTTTATAAACATTTTTAATGAATAGACCATTTGAAAAAAAGCAGCTATCGCAATTAATACTAGATACAGCATCAAGAGAAATCTGCACAGTATAATGGAAACATGGCTTGTTTTTGTCTGTGTCCTGAACATGACATGCCAGGTGACAAACTCTTGTACTTAAAGCTCTAGCAAGAAAGATGCTGACACAGCTGGCGATTGTTACAAAGAAACTGAAGACGAAAGGGAACAAGCTTTACTGTTATGGACATTTTTAGCGTCAGCCTAAAAAATCTCGGCAGGAAAGTACAGCAGAAAGAAAACAGCAGCTAGTTAAAGGCCTCTATAACTTTTTTCCTGCTGCTACAGCAATGTTTGCAAAGACAGAGCGACGAAGCTGGCAAACAGAAGCAGGGCCACAGATGGACATACAGTGGAAAGACCCTGACTTAATCTCTGTAGCATGTCACACCAGCTGCTGCGACATGTTTTTGTCCTGCCACCCATTTCAATTCTCAGGAAATGTATGTAAGCAATTCGGGTTTACCGTGGCTTCAATGACAGCATTTTTAAGGCTTTGTAATACGAGATTTACTCGATGCCAGCAAATGCAGCACTTTGTTCTACTGTTTTTGATACAAACAGTATCCAAGAAGAACTCAGTTACAAAGTAGAGAAAGATGAGGTTGAGGGATTGGAAGATCTTGGTTATTGTGTTACGTCTTAGTCTTAATCACGTGACAGTGTTCCTTATCCATGGACTAACAGACAACTGGAAACAGCCAATTACTTTCTTCCTTTCCAGTGGTGCAGTGAAGAGTGAAGTGCTCTGTTCTCTCTTGCTTCACTGTATCGGCAACATCAGTTCAGCAGAGCTTGAAGTGAAATGTGTGATTGCTGACCAAAGAGGACACGGAAAGACATGTTCACATTTCTGTAAGGTCACAGAGGAATGCCAATATTTTGAATGTCAGGGGAAAGAATTCACGTGTTTTGTGACCCACTGATTTAGAACATTAGAAACAACCTGAGGAACAGTGGCTGAACTACTGAGGAAGGCAAGGAGCGTTGCCAATACACTGTCGACTTTTACGAGTTCGACACGCAGAGTTTCCGACCAACAAACAGTTTCCGACCGACAAGCACAGTTTCCGACCGACAAGCACAGTTTCCGACCGACAAGCACAGTTTCCGACGGATGGCCTCTAAATTGACTGACAGGCACTGTGACGATTCTAGTTCACCGTACAGAATCATCTGTCCATCCATTGCCAGCGCGTAACTTCACGCGATCGGATTCTTCGCGTGACGTCAAATTATAGCGTCATATTCTTGTTCATATGACGAAAATCCACGCGTGACGACAACGCGTCTGTTCGGGAGTTAACGGCCAGTACTGCCATCAGACCACTGCACTTCCCAGCCGGACAGGCGCATCTCTGTACGCTGCGCTGTTAACCGTCACAACAGACGTCCGACAGTGGAAGCTGCCTGTCACATGTCAATCTTAGGGGATCACCAATCACTCATAGGTTGGCTTGTTTTCCCCGCCCCTTCTCATCACACTTAGTGGTTAGCTTTAGAGCCGCGTATTGCAGTTAAGCAGTAGTTTCGGTAGTGATCAGAGTTGGTGCTCTTGTGTCGGTCACGTATCGTAACTGTGTATTGCAGTAAAGCAGTAGTTTCGGGAGTGATCAGAGTAGGTGCTCTGTCGTCGGTCACGTCTCGTCTCTGTGTTCTGCGGAAAAGTAGTGTTTCAATAGTGACAAGAGTAGGTGCTCTTTTGGTGTTCACTTATTGATTCAGTGATTAGAGCGGGATCATAGGCCGTTTTGCAATTTTATTTCCCTCTTGCATTGATTTGATTATTTCCTTTGTCTGATACCACGTGGTATGACGTAATCAGGCAGCGTCTTACCCTAGACACGAGCAAGGTGATTCTTTGTAAATAATCTGTAGATGTATTTGATGTTGTCGAGCCAGTTAGTGTTTGAAATATATGTTGAATAACAGTTTGCTGCAGTTGTGTGTTTTACGAGGGTGGGGGCTCTTGAGCTAGTAGTGTTTTGCCTGTGTGAGACTGAGCGAACGTGTCAGAGTATGAGAATCTTTTCCCTGGGTAGATTTCTCTAGTTATTCACATTACTTCATAGTACGCAAGTTCTGCATCACCGTGCGGCGAAACTAGTCGTCTGGTAACCCAACCACTGTAGTTGCAACGTGTGTGAATGGACTTATGCTTAAGAATTTCCTTTCTACGGAACGAATGCTTGTCAGTTGGTTGTGTCGTCTGTTAACGCCTACCTCAAAACACTTAGTGGTTATGCAATTGTAAAATGTTACGTATTTCAAAAATTTATTAGTAAAGAGTTAGACCATTTAGTTGTGAAAGTGTTTGCGCGGTCCACTTTTGTTAATGTGAATGTTTTACGACAGTGTTATGCTGTGAAAATGTTCACATCGACCACAAATGTCAGAGTCACCACGTTTGCGTCAGCACAGAATACACGACTTGTCTTACGCGTAGGATGGCACAGTCCGCGTGCGTGCTCGGGCTGGTGACACTGGTCGACGTTCCTGATGCGATGACAGATGAGGTGATGGCGGCTGTGCAGTGTAGGTGATGCAGACTTGGCGGCGGCTTATGAAGGTGACGGCGTATAAAGGATGAAGCGTTGACCTTGACGAAGAAGGAAACGATGAACGAAGAACAGGCGAACGAAGGGCAGCGAAGCAGGAATTAGCGACGGAATATATAAAGAAGCGAAAAGGAATTTGATGAACAGAGAAGTAGCGAAACAGTGAAGTGGCGAAACAGTCCTCCTGAAACACAGCAGAACTGTGCACATCAGCGCGGAAACTTTTGCGCAAGAGTAGTGTTTCAATAGTGACAAGAGTAGGTGCTCTTTTGGTGGTCACTTATTGATTCAGTTTGATAGCTTTGTTATTGTGTATCGCGGAAGTTGTTGTTGCGGTGGTGACAAGAGTAGGAGCTCTATTGTCGGTCACTCATTGTACCTGTGTATTGAGCGGGATCATAGGCCGGTTTGGCAGTTTGGTTTCCCTCTTGCATTGATTTGATTATTTCCTTTGTCTGTTGCACGTGGTATGACGTCATCAGGCAGCGTCTTACCCTAGACACGAGCACGGTGATTCTCTGTAAATAATCTGTAGATATATTTGATGTTGTCGAGCCAGTTAGCGTTTGAAATATATGTTGAAGAACAGTTCGCTGCAGTTGTGTGTTTTACGAGGGAGGGGGCTCTTGAGCTAGTAGTGTTTTGCCTGTGAGAGACTGAGCAAGCGTGTCGAAGTATGAGAATCTTTTCCCTCGGTAGATGTCTCTAGTTGTTCACATTATTTCCTCAGAGTGTCGTCACCCTTTGGTGTAGAAACCATTGACCTGTTGCAGTAAAGGTTTTGGTGACGATTGCTCAATTAAATCTACATTTTTTCGAGATCACCATAAAAGTTGACCAGTAATTCTGGAAAGTCGAAGTCCAATAAGTAAAGGTACCGCCCGGCCGTCACAAAACGTTACAGGCACTTGGAACTTCCCCCATGTTCAACTCAGTGTGTGAAGTATGCAGCTCAGATTCTGTCGCACACTGTTGCATTTAGGATGTGTTACACTGCAAAGACCGGAAAGAAGCGGTCCCAATGCGTTGGAAACAGCAAGCTTCCTGGAGAGCTTTAATGCTTTAACAGCGGAAATTTGCTTTCCCATCAGAGAATGGGTCATGAACTGAAAGAAGAGTCTGGCCATAGAGCATTTCTGACAAAATCTGATTTGGTTCGAAATAGTTGAGTCGAGGAATATACGCTGTCTTCTGGGTTGGAAAATGACCATACAATACCCTGCTGGCCCGGTGGGTAGACCATCGAGACATCTGCCAAGTGTAGTTTCTTTTTACAGACTGACTCAAACAAGACTGTCTCGAGAATCTCTTCTCACATGTAAGAGGCAACTCTTTTCATGTGGTTAACCCCTCTTCTGCGGAGTTCTGAACATATATGCGAAGAGTCCGGCCTACGATATCTTTATCAGCTAAAACAGCAACTGCATGCAAGACTCAGCTCAAATTTTCTGAAGTTGGAGAACCTCTCCAAAGTTATTCCTGTTACAAGGCTCACAAGAACATCTTGCAAGGCTGCTGTGGATGAAACTTGTGCATCAGGAAGAAAATGGCCGACTAGATAGCGAGATCCTGGACCATGGACGGACGGAGCTGCTAAGTGTTCAACACTCCGGCCGTTTCCTGTTGATCCTGTTCATGCAGAAGTGGAGAACAATCTCCTAACACACATTTCTGGGTACGTTGCAGAGAAGCTGCTGAGAGCAAATCAGTTGTGTGACCGTGCAAAGCATAATGCAAAGGTGACCTGACAAGTCTCGGGACTTTCTAGCATCTAAATAGTTGATACGCTACGTGACGGGCCTCACCGTGCTCAGTACAGAGCTTATTTTTTGTCATGAACTGCTTACAGCTGGAGTTTGTCACTGTAGGCCTATATCTCTTGTGATACACGAGGAAAAAGTCAATGGCCATTTTTGTTTTCTGCTGTTTTTTGTTTGCTTCGTTTGTTTTTGTTTGTTTTTTTCATTTGTCTAATGTTCAACCTGTATATTCTCTTCTTACTTTCTGGTGCCTTCTGGCTTGATGTCGGCTTCAATGGGCCATGTAGAAACTGGAAACATGTCTCATTCGTGGGGTGGGGGTGGGTGGGAACGCTAACAATAGAAGAAACAATCTCATAACACCAAAACCCAAAAGTCATCAACTATCACAAATTTATTTTGATTCTGCTGTCTCTGTCCTGACTGGTTGATGTATGTAACCATCTCTTGACCTCGTGTGTGTGAATCCAGTAATGTGCTTATGAAAGATTAGAATAAAGGACTGGCTTAGAACTCCAAGTCATCTTCTGCCAAATCTCCTAATATGCACGTGGCTTACGGCTGCAAGTTAAGCAACAAATACCCCCCCCCTCCTCCTGCGATAGGTATCTTGCCAAAACTGCGAGAAGATCTTCTGCCAAATCTTCTGCTGGAGATCTGCTGTTGAGAGACGTGTCTTGTGGTGAAGTCTGCTGAAGGCTGATGGTGTTAAGCCCTGCTGCAGAACCGAGTGTGTCCAGTTCTACTGGACTTGTGTGAAGTCTGGAATCAGCACCACGGGTCTTGAGCAAGCCAGCTTGGCCCCGTGTAAGGAAATCTGTGAGGTGTTGGATTCTTCAAGACTGGTGTGCGACTCTTGGCACGTGTTCCTCCGCTGTGGGAAATCTCTACGCTAACTGGGTGAAAACTATGTGTGTCTTCATTGTTATGATAGTAAAGCAAGTGATTGCAGGAAACGCACGTTAGCTAATCAGAAAGAAAGTCGGGAGTCATATTCCTTTAATGAGTTTAGATTGTAATAAGCTCAGAAGTAAGTAAAACAGTGATAAATGGTCTCCACCGTCGCGTATGTCATCACCTTAAAAGCGGTCGTGCGGAGCGAGCGCAAGGGGAAAAGTAAACCCCACGTGACGACACCGAATAAGTAATTATTACTAAATAAGGAGGAGACAAGAAGCTATTCGGTTTTGGTGCATGAGAAATTCAAGGAACCTATTCTGTTATGGCAGCTATGCTGCAATAAGTAAGCTATTAGGGTTTATTGCATACGGGGCCTGCACACATCCGACAGGTTATCATTGTGATGGGGGCAGCCATCACGGAGACGGTTTTGGCCACCACGCTCACAGCCACAGCATTCGCCGGGGGCGGTATGGGTCTAATACTGCTAGCGACACGTGGCTGTGACGCGTGTGCTGTGCTAGGCTCACTCTCTTTAAGCGTTTCTATATCCCTCTAGGACAGTTGCAGATACTAACAACTAACATATTCGGATTCTATTCGATATATTCTTTCAGTAGATACTAAACTCACCCAACGTCTTAATAGATTAGGTTAGTTTGTAGGCATATTTCTTATCTTTTTCTATTCACATTAGCTATGTAAACTGCCTTTTAACGTAATTATCTTTATTTCTTTCTCACTCTACTTAACTTTCGTTAACACTAACAGGAAGAACAGAGCGCACTCTATTTATCGCATATTTTCATGTTCGTGTGCATATATTCTTTGTATTTTTAATCTTCAGTCTTGTGCGTGTAAGAAACACAGATTTTGACATCCGCTCCATGTACGCCGGCTTGCTGCTGCTGGCCCGGACAGTGCCCCCGTTGCGGTTCGCGCCCTACCCGATAAAAGCGCGAGCGAGCAGATCGGAACGGGCAGGCTCTCAGAGTGACCCTAGCCGTCGGGTAGGGGCAGCGGTAGCGGCCCCAAATAAACTTATGTACAAGACGAAAATCTGCCTTTGTTGGGAAGAGAGAGAAAGAGGGAGAGGAGAGAGAAAAACTCACGGAGCGAACCTGCTCCACTACATCATATCAATATCATATTAAGATAGACTATTTTAATAAGTGTCAAATCTGCTCATTTTTCATTGGTCATTCTTCTACTGTTCCACTTAGGTCTGAGAAGCCAGAAAATTTAGAATTTTATTTTTGCATTTATTTGGGGACGTTCCCATCATTTTGGCCGGTGATTGTAGAAATTTCCCCGTTTCTCGTTTATCATGCATCTGGACATGCATTGTCAGAGGAATGGCTGCGAATAAGATATTTGTGTGCGCGTTTTTTTTCCCGAAGCCCAGCATGGCAGTACCTTTAAGGCATCTACCCTTCTTGTAAACATAGCAATAAACCATCTGCTGTGCCATTGCGATTTCCTGCTAATACTGCCCGCTGCTTCGTGATCACAAAAGCTCGTTTTGTTAGTTAAATCTATGAAGAACTCGATATTTAAGACTGAAAGTTTTCTTCATGCATTGCTCTCATTAGAGAAGCGTGACATTGTACACATGTGAAGCCTTAATCTGTGTCCTTGCTGTGACTTCTAATATACATTTTTTTCATATTCAGCGCAATGAATGTTTTTCTTGTACCATGGATGGGGTTTTTTTGCCCTTACTCAAAGACTTAGGAAAATTGGTAATTTTTTTTTATCACTTTTCAGTATTAGCTACACGCATGTCTGTCGCAATCCACGCATGAGTGATCACAGACGAGGACTTGGGCTCACAGACTACTCAAGGGGCTACTCAAAGAGGGCAACTGCTGGCCGGGAGGAAATCACGGAGAAGGGACTGAAAAGCTAAAAGCTGGTCACCCAGGAAAGCTCTCGGCGGCGCGAAGACACTGACGAGACACTTGACAGACGCTAACGCGCTCCGAAGGACATCTTTCCACAACTTTGTGTCCCCCTCCTTCCCGGTCGCTGAAAGAGCCAGCCAAGATTCCGAGGATATTGTATCCGCGACGAGTACTTCAGGTATCGACAGTCCTTTAAAAAAAAACAGAATGCGCTAAGACATTCCTCCCGTGAAGAATACTTCAGAGCTATTGACACCTTTCCCCTTTCTCTAAAAAAAATTCAACAGACAATGTTAGGCTTCAGCAACACGACCAAGAAACGTACCCGTCTTGATATAACAACAAAACACTTTTTAGAACTCTTTTTAAGAATAAACGTCTTTTTTTTAAGAAGTACTAGTTCATTTTGCACAAAATGGGCTTCTTGGCTAACGATGCCTTCGCCTTTTTTAAAAATAATTTATTGTTACCCTGCAAGAAGCCCTTTAGACGTGACTCTTCACTTACGCTAGAGTTAGGCGAATGGTTGCTTGGCTAGAGAGAGGATGATACAGTACCTGATTTACAAGTAGTTCGCACTGGGGTATATTCAAGTAAAACGACGTTTTGGTCTCGCGCATTCCAGTCTTTGCTATTTTTAACAGGGAATGTTTTCTCCGGAAACACGATTTTCAGCTGTGTTTATTTGCTTCAACAAAGCTTTGCTACTTAGCAAAAGTAAAGCCTCGTGCTATCTTTTATCAGTGCGATCAACGATCAAACTATTTCTGCTTCGTGCATTGTGTTACTTTTCCAAAGCTTTTCTGGGTTCGAAAAAAGGAGTAAGGTTGAAATTAAAGGACAGTAAACAGTAAACATTTTTAGAAGTTGTTTTAAAAATTAGTTTTTCTGAAACGACAAAATAACTATCCTTTTTCTCTGAAAACAAATTTCGAAACCTCCTGCCTTTTGATGGAAAATTGTGATGGATAAAGAATCCCTGCAAATATTTAAAATATAGTGGTGGTGTAATAGTTAAAAATGAAAGAAAATCTCTTTACAATGAAACAAGGGAAGCAGATATGAATATTAAAAATCAAATATTTCTTGTAGTCAGAGGCTGTGATCAAGAGCGAGTCCGAAACAGCCGCCCATGAAATATGCCATTTCAGCTGAAAATTCACAGTTATGTGGTTTCTAGTTGATTTTCGACTTTGTTTCGACATCGAGTTGGGTTCAACAGATTTCAGCCTATCGGCCCAGGCTACTGTGCGCATTTCCAAAGATCGTCCTTTTGTTGACAGCATGGGGGCTATACCCTTGCTATCCCCAGGGTGCACAGGGGTGGTGGGGTGAAACGGAAGATGAGGGAAGAAGCCACAAAACAAAAATCACGAGATTCGTAGCTACACTCACTATGTTGCTGACACATGAATGATGGCAGGAGGACTGCGGCAGGCAGGTAATAAAATCAGAGACATCCCCTCATGCGTTCTGACTGTTATGATGGGTTTGATAAGGTCAGAGTTGACATGCAGACTGCAGGGGGAATTCTTGCCGACAGCGGCAATTGATCAGGCCTCGCTATTCTTCCTGACCGAATTGTGACAAGCTTATGATGGTCTGAGGGAAGGATATGGGACAGCAGACATATGATGCGCTGGATTTATTGCATAAAAATACTTCAAGGCGCACTTTTATGAAGCAGTAACATTTTTTAAAGATATTCTGGAAGTGGGATTTGTGACGGGCAGAACTATCATAGATTTTATGGTACCACGATGGCCATAGGGTGATCCAGTGCAGAGCATAACGTTTGCCACCAAGACAGTGAGACTTGGGGGTCATTGGTTGAACTCGGCTCTGGTACATGTATTTTCTCTATACGTGACACCTGTTTACAGAGCTGTCTGCTTTTCCTTGCCACAGCTCGAGATGGTGAGTCGACGAAAAACATCCAGCAAAATCCACGAAGCTCAGGGATGTACGCCAGCTTCGTTTCTTTGCATGGTCCGAGCAGATTTGTAACGGTGTTTATGCTTTGTTTTGCGAATTTTTTAGTTGAATGTTTGAAA
Organism: Lanistes nyassanus; assembly: GCA_004794575.1. NCBI lineage: Eukaryota > Metazoa > Mollusca > Gastropoda > Architaenioglossa > Ampullariidae > Lanistes > Lanistes nyassanus. The sequence goes on from SMGT01004933.1 coordinate 591,524, forward strand.
ACAGCTGAAAAGAAGGATTACAGAAAATATATTGTGAAACTCTTATCAAAGAATTCTGTGAAAGTGATGTAAAAGAAAATGTCACTGGTACGCGTTTCTCAAGCTTCATTGCAGGACGCTGAGGGATTCTCTCGCCCTTCCACCCCAGGTGAAAGAGAGGTCCCATCGAACATCAGCTCACCGAGTGAACGAAGACACTCACTTTCCGCTGTTCTTCGTGTCGCAGGATTTGTTCCTACGACATGAAACTTTGTCATCATCGGCTAGACTCACTGCGACTCACTAAGTCTGAAAGGGTAACTGCACTTCCCCGCGTGATAATTACTGCAACTAGCAATGAAAAATACTTGATGTAGTTATAATGGGATCGATTTTGGAGCTTTTTTAAAAAGTCAAAAAAAAGTATAATAATATATAACCACTTTCTGCTTTTCTATCTCTGAGTCGTTAAATTCAGGGCTCGTGCAGATAAATCTTTGAAAGGTATAAACGGAATCTGTCTAATCTTTTTCTTATATCACTTAAAAGTAAAAACAACAACCAAAAAACCTCTGCCGTTAAAGGGTTACACTCAGTTCATGCAAATTGGAATCGAATTGATCCCACGATGACCTGCTTTTGATGTTTGTGACCTCACAGCGCTGAGATGGTGAAGGAGGATAGTTCATTCATGGAGTCTTCATGGTACAGTGGGAGGACTCATTCCATTGCCGTCTATATTTTGTCAGGCAAAGGTCTCCTTGTCAAGTGGACTCAATCACTGGATGCTGATTGGCCCTGCAAATAAGCGCTAGATGACAGAGATCCAATTTTCTTTCTCCAGTCCTTCCCTTTGAAGGACAAAGAAAGAGGGTGGTTTGTTTTTGGCTCCACCATCAGCCTTTAGCTTTCCAGAATCCTCTTTTAACTCTATGGCCGGAGACAGTGAGAGCAAAGGAGTGAGGAAGGAAAACAAGCGGGGGCAAGAGGGGAATGGAGACTGATGGAAACGGGGAGAGAAGAAAAAGAAATTTTGTCTGGGTAGACTGCAATTTTGAATTGAATGTAGGTTTAATGGTCCGGTCAATTCTCTTCCATTACCGTATCTAAGCTTCCAGCAATTCCACTGCACGCAAGATGGGACACTCTTACAAAAGGCGCACTCCATCCACTGTATCCACATTCGATGAGCAAAAAGAGGAAAAGGAATATACGTCAGGACAATGCAATTACAGAAAATACATTGTCGGTCTCGGCTAGCGTAGGTCAGGTCTGGCCACGGGACACAAGATCTTTAGCGTCACGGAGAGTTCGATACTGCAAGGACTGTTTCAACAAAGATAACTTGGACAGAGGAATGTCTTTGTGAACGTTTCCTGGATTCGGATTTTACAATAACTATGGGGTCATTCCTCATACTTAGATTTCATATAGTCTCCTTAATCGCATTTAATACATAGAACTATTCAGACTCGCCACACATTTTAATATGCATGCAAACAACAACAAGTACGTACTAAATCACGCGCGCATGGACAAACACGTGTCCCTTTTTCCTCTTCCTTTCCTACATTCTTTGCTTCACTCTTTTTTGGGGCCCCTCTACATCTGTATTTGGTGAGCACAAATATGAGTTACAATCGTGTTCCATGTACAGACCGAACTTTGTGACGATAATGTATGAAAGAAAATAATCGAAAAGTTAGCGGCAGAGAAACGTTTTGAGTCATAGAACGTAGATATTACAATTATGCTCTCCAGCCCCACCGCAATTTCATTTTGACCGGAGTGACTATAAATAAATAAACAAATAAATAAGCCCAACATGATTTGATCTTGTGACTTTTTGAGAAGCTTGAAGACGCATGCAATGTTCTGGCTTCAGACTGGAGAAAATTTAAGACTGTAGACGCATGATGTTTCTGACTTAAAGGCTTTCTGCGCACTGCCAATGTATTGTGAGCGATAAGAGCCGTTTGAATTTAAGGGAGGTGAATGAGGACGAATTTCAAAAGTTCAGTAGAGCGTGGTTGTACCCCCTACCCATAAAGCCGATGGAAGAAAGAAAGAACAAGAAGGAAACAAGAAAGAAAGCCTTCAGTTAGGAAACACAAATATCTCCAACAGCCACCAAGGGCACTTAAAAATAACAATTCTGTCAGGTAGGGTGCGACTTGTCCGCAGTGGAGGTGCACGTGAAATGCAGTGTTGCCATCCCGCTATCATTGATGTCAAGAGTCTAGTGTTTAACTCGCAGAGGTACATATACTGGGTGAACTCGCCAGCTTGAAACAAACATGTTTTTGAATTTGAAATCAAGCCTAACTAGCCAAGTATAGTCAACAATATAAGGGAAATAACAGCGTCATGATAGCAAAATGCGCTTTTCCTACATCATTTCCTCCCTTTATCAGTTCTTTCCGTTGCGTTTTATGGTGGTGGTGGTTATTTAGAGGGACAGTGCTTCCACCTCGCGGTGATTTCGCACTATGAAGGGGATGGGGTCCTATTACTAAACTATGCACTGAAAGAACCACCAGACTGATGGCTGCAGTAAGATGGTCAGTGCGGACAGGCAGTTCAATATGCGGGGAGATGGCCGAATGGGGTCTGCACAATGTTTAACTCCAGGAAATAATCCTTTGGCCACACCATGATTCGAACCAGCAACCTTCCATCTGCTAGTCCACAGCTCTACCAACTGAGCTAACCTGCCCCCCCCCCCCCCGTTGGGTTTTATTATATTAAGGATAGTACATATAGAGAGGCAGTGTGTTAAATGGCTTTGAAGGCGTGCTGTAAAAAATGCCATGTACAGACTGATGTAAGAAAAGAATCATGTAAAATAGGTGACAGGTAGAGAAGACAACAGGAGGTGAAAGGGAAGAGAGAGAGAGAGAGAGGGGGGGGGAGATAGAGGAGATCAATGTGTCTTTAGAATTCTTTGTACAACTGTTTATATTGTGCACTTTTCTGCCCGGCAGGCAGTAATGACAGGAGCTTCTTTGTTACAAGGAAAATGGATCCATATGTTGTTCTTGTTACATTATTACCACATCAGGATAAGAGAAATATTTTCAATTTCATGTTGTCTGTCTGCCTGTTTGTCTGCCTGCCTGCTATATCATTATGTAGAGGTCACGGCACCAGATTTAATATTAAAGAAAAAAGGTCGACAACACGTAGACGTCAGGACACCAGATATAATCTAAAGTGTCAACACGTAGACGGTCGTATGTCCAGCAGGCCGCGCAAATGTAGAATTATGAAGTGTTGAAGACGTCACGACACCAAATTGTAATATCATTCAGAACGACTTCACGGCACCACAAATACAAATACTTTGGTTGTAGTTCAGTTCTTTTATTCTTCGGCCGGCTTACAAACTTAATAGATCTCCATATCTCTCAGACTATCCTGCCTCATCAGTCTGTCTACTACTAGCTGGTACGCATATTGTTACACTGCCTGTCTGCCTGTCTGTCTGCTTGCCTGTCTGTCTGTCTGTTTGCCTGCCTGCCTGTGTCCCCACCAGACTGTGAGTGCTGGAGAGACAGGGAGTACAACGGTTCAAACATCTAGGAAGATCCGCACATGAGGCTAAAATATATCCTAACATTAACACTGTCCGACAGACGAACAATAAATAGTGAACACAGGTGACGCAAGTGCGGACACCCATGAAACGTAACAAGAAACGTTTTAGCTGTCAGCATTGTTTAAAACCACGCAACCACTGTTACTGACCCACTGACTGAATCACATTTGACTGAAATATTATGAGTGCTGTAGCTGAACCGTGCCTTCGTCAGACATACCTTTGGTCTGAGCGGGTTTAAGGAAACGACGCGAAGAAGTGGGTGCGTCGTTGTGGGTGCAGACGTGCGCGTGCATGTATGTGAAACAGGGAGGGGAGGAGAGAGAGAGAGAGCTGGAGGAGCGGAATGCAAGATAGAGAGAGAGGGAGAAAAATGAGTGGAAAAATAAGTAGACCTACAGACCTACACACACCCTAAATTACTTCTTTTTCTTTCCTTCACTCACTCACTCACTCACTCACTCACTCACTCACTCACTCACTCACTCACTCACTCACTCACTCACTCACTCACTCACTCACAAACAAAATATTTTACCATTTCGACGGTTCCTGTTGCCTTTATTCAGAATTTCCATTACCATCTCCGCACAAATTTAAACAGGAAATATGCAGACAAGCCAACATACTGAAAAAACAATCACAAAACATTAATCGGACCAGCCGAGTCGTCAAGTTGTGTAAACACAATATTGATACAAGTATAAACGATATATTTATAAATGCTTATACATTTGTCTCGCGTGGAGGTTTAATAGGCACACAGGACAGGGACGCTTCAGGAAATTTCAACTCAAACTGCAGAACAAAAAATAGAAAGCAGTTCCGTCATAAGAGCGACTGTAAACTGAACATGAACTTGCTGTATTTTTTTAATGAAGAAAACTTTGCGAGGTCGTACGGCTTGAGAAAAATAAACGATATTTGATTGATATCTTTTGTTACACTTGATGAATAATCATCAGCTTGTCTTGTGGCGTGTGTACGTCTAGCTACTGTGATAAGGAACAATCAAACCTTTATTTCCCGCACGTGCAACAATAAGATTGCAGTAGATTTTAGCGAAACAGTATAAGAAATCACTTCTTTCCTTTTTCTAGATTTGTTTAAACTATTATGTAAAGCATTTCAAGCTTTTTTTTATAAACAGAAGTTCAAATTCCGACTTCCTGAAACAGTGATAGTGGTTAAGGCAGCACACACAAAAATGTAGCATGTTAATTCGATGGTAAGGATGGAGGAGAGAAAAGGAGTCAGACTTTTGATGCTTGTTACAATAATTTTATAAAATAAAGCCGAAAATGTATGTGTGTTTGTTTATATTATACAAAAATCCACGCTTGAACCGATCCACACCAAATTCGGCATGCGGGTTCCTTTTCACCCACAGATTGGCGTAGACCAATGTCGACCCTCTATCTACATATTACAAAATATGTGAAATAATAAATATGACAATGCCCTTACAAAGTCATTTATACAGCGATCAGCGTGCAAGGGAGGTCACCACAGCGTCTTTTTCCTTTCATACGAAGAGTATTTTCCCTTGCCTCAAACAGACGGCAGGTAACGATAGGGATTAAGCAAGGAGTAGGGGTGTATTGATGGTTAGAGAAGGGGTAGGGGTGGTCGGAGTTAGAAAAATAAAGAACAATATATCAAAAATATATCGAAAATAATCTTGCTAAAGGTAAGATTTTAAAACATGAGTTACGTTGAAGGACACAGGTCTAGGAAGGATTTCCCGGAATTTTCGTTTCTGTTCTTTATTTGTAATATTTACTTTGACTTTGGCTCCCAGAAAGTTGATGAAATACAGAATATTATTAGCTAATAATGTCTATAAAAGTCGTGATCAAACCTCCGAGTAAAATCTTGATGTAGCGAATAATGCGATTGTGGTGTCTGCGACAGGTGAGCATCCGAAAGAAAAAAGAAAACACGTACTGCCAAGCTTGAAAACAAGCAGGCAAGCGCAAAATACGATCTCACATACCAGGGACCAGCCCGTTGTCCATTTTCAGACATTTTGTCCAAGAAAATGGACTTCTTTTTAAAAACGTAATTGCCGCGTTTTCGCTATAGTGTCAAACAGACTACACGCAACAATTCACAACCTCAGGAAAGAATGATATTTAGAACCTTTAACGAAAGATAAAATACATACCATGTGTTGTAAAAAAAAAAAAAAGAAAAAAGTCCCACAACAACAGCGCCTTCTTCAGGAAGGGTCACCAGATCATGACAGGCGATCCTCCCATCAAACACGGGAATATTTTAAAACACTCGCAAAATAAGCAACCCCTGTAGTACACAAAATGTATCAACTCTGCTTATAATTATCCGAAATAACAAGCTTAGATAAGGCGGAGTAAAAATGTGTAGACATTGCTCTGATAAGGCCACTGGAGCCTTGCAAGTTTAGGGGATGAGGGGTTCTCTTAACACAAGGAGAAGTTAGGTTATGCCATCTTGTGCTAAATATAGGATTACGACATTGCTAAGAAAACAACTAGCTGGATTAACTACTCGTTTATTACTAAAAATACCATGCACTCAGCACAAAGGGGGGTGGGGAACAATCTTTAAATCAATGTAAATTTAAATGTGCAATCAAGAAATGGGGCAAAATATGGCCTCTGTTTTCAGCTGTTGGTTTTGTGGATTGGAATCTGTAAAGAGGATATCACATTTATCTGGCATCTTCGGAAATCTGGAAGCGTTGACACATGCTGGAGAAAACCGAAACACCGAAACATAATGGAAAAGTTCGATCCAGTAATAGAAAGATGGTAAGACTGGAAACACTGAGTGACACTGGAAACACTGAATAACACTTGAAACACCGAATGACACTGGAAACACTGAATGACACTGGAAACACTGAATAACACTTGAAACACCGAATGACACTGGAAACACTGAATGACACTGTAAACACTGAATGACACTGGAGAACTAAACATATTGAAATTGGAGAAATTGGAAATATTTTGGAAACACTGGAACATCCTTGAAAATCTGAATTTAAAAAATATGTATAGGTGTTGGCGAAAGTGAAACACTGAGTGACATTGAAGAACTGGAAACACTGAAATATTCTGGAAAATTGGAAACACTTGAGAAATACTCACAGACACACAAAAGAAACGGGAATCATTCAAACCTTCTTAACTGGAAACATTCAAACATACTGGATAAACCAGAAACACTTCAAATTATGGCGGACTGGAAACACTGAAGGATCTTGAGATGTGGATAAAACCAAAAACGCACGTCAGAAGCTGATCCAGGCACCAAAGTTTTCTGTTTTGCACTGTTACACTTGTTTTGTGATTACACTATGTCTTCACACTAAGCACCAATCATCAGGGTTGACCTCAGGGTACGCACGCCATTGCCCCATCTTCACGTCTGAGAGACTAGGCCCAGAGTTCTTGCGCAAGACGATCTTCAGACTTGAGAAAGCAATGGGACAATAAAGTCCGGGAGTGGAGCGGGGCGGGGGTGGGTGTGGAGGGGTAGAACCAACTGACAGTGGTGTGATTTTTCTTTCGTATATGCCGCTTCTGAAATGGGAAGACTGATTCAGTACAGGCATTTCTGGTGTCGTACTAGTCTGTTCTAGAAACACGATGGGAAGACGGAAACTGTAAGCAGTCTGTCTTATAATGTCCTGGGATCACGAAATGTCAGGCCAACATCTTATACATTTTAACGTTTTTTGGTTCAGTTTTTTTTTACGTAGTCTTCGCCGCTTGCCATGTGACCTTACGTCGGGTTTAGCCGTGCGCATTGGAATCAGCCGGTGAACTCGGGCAGACGGTGTGGCGGTCAGAGTTGGACATCGAATCTCCACCAGCACTGGACGACGACAAGTGGCGACCCGGGCTACCGCTGGCGCCACCATCAGCACAATCAGCACTCGCAGAGCCAGCAGGCCGCCTGCCGAGACCAGCGTCGCGACAGACCTCAACCATGTCATCAGCGGGGGACCTTCCATCGCCGCGCTCTGCCACTCGCCGTTCCTGAGGGGAGGACGTTCTGGAGGAGTCCGTGCTGACCTTTGACCCGTAGCCGTGGTCGTCAGTCTCGCTGAGGGAAGCGGCGATGGTGGCGGCCCCTGTGCTCAGCGGCTGCTGCCGGCAGCTGTTGCCTCCTTCCAGCCCGGATGAATGCTGCGTCAGGGCTTGCGGCACCTGGCACGACGCAATCAAACACGACTCCGGCAGCTGACGGAAGAGGTCGACGTAGATTCCGTCAGGCGTTTCGGAGAACGTGGTAGCCTGAGCGTCAGCAGCGTGGTCGGGCTGGCTCCGGGCGTCAGACCGCACAGCGGCAGGCACCCTGTCTCCGCCATTTTGAAAGCTTCCCCTACAAGCAGAGCGGCGCGGATCAACGGGAGCCTCGGGTCTGTGGCCTCCAGGGTCGCCTCGTCTGGGGGTCGCTTTCAAAGCGTGGGCCCTGCAGGCAGAGCAGAGGTGGGCCGAGTCCCCTGCCCCGAAGCTGCGGCTTTGTCGGTCGGAGTCGGACGAGTGACGCCCGACACTCCGACTGTCGCTTCTGCTTCGGCTCCGGCTCTTGGAGGCGCGGTCCCCCGACCTCAGCGAGCCTTCCGACAAGGACACGGCCTCGTTTTGGCGGCCCACGAACTGACTGCTGGGACACAACTGGTTTCGCACGTGTACGTAGGCGCGCGGGATCCCTTCGTACTGCTGACAGTTGTGGTGCTGCGCGTATGGGTGGCTGCGCCGGTGCTGATGGTGGACAAGGCGGCGATGTCGGTGTGGGTACTCATCCTCATAATCGTCGTCGCAGTGCAGGCAGCGGGCAAAGGTGCGCCGAATGCGGGCCAGCAGAGCCTTGCGTAGGATGACGTAAAGCCAGGGGTTAAGCGTCTGGTTTAGACTGGCCAGCCGAATGGCTACCAGCCCCAGCACTGGCTCCTGGCTGTCAGTGGACAAGGTGAGAAGAATGTGAACCTGTGACGACAAGCAAGACAGAACTCCTGAGTGTCATTTATGATCAAAGATATGCGACATTGCTTATACGAACATTGCCTTTGGTTACAGGAGAGAGGTAAATCAATGGACTTTCTTTTGCAGTAACTGTTTTTACAAACAAAATGTCGTTGCACGGCATTTGTACATCTGTCCGCAGACAAAAGCTGATACGCTTCAGGAGGCGAACTGGCAGACATTTTTGAAAGAGAAACGGACGCTCGACAGCTGTAACCGATTACACAATACAATACAATACAATACAATACAATACAATACAATACAATACAATACAATACAATACAATACAATACAATGCGACGACCACTACAATAACACCGCACGATGCTTCTCACCATCAGCGGCACCCAGCAGACAGCAAAGATGGTGGTGATGGCGCACACTAGCCAGATCATCTGCAGCTCCACGTCGCGCTGGCTGCGTCGCCGCAAGTAGCGCACCTTGTCGTCTGCCACCTCGGTGGTCAGCAGCGAGCTGCTCAGGCTGGCACTGGAGTGCTTGCGCCGCGTGTCGCGCACCTGACACAGCGTCGCCATGACGACCAGGTTGCAGGAGGTCATCAGCACCACGACCAGCAGGTTGAGCACGGCGTAGATGTAGGCGTAGGACATGTCCAGCGGCCCGCGCGAGTGGAAGTCCAGGAAGCACCAGGTGCGCGGGTACTGCAGCGAGTACGTGCCGAAGCCGAACAGCGGCAGGGCTCCGAACACCAGCACGAAGGCCCACAGCACGGCAAGCACGACGCGGGAGGAGGCGGGCGTGCAGTACTTGGAGTAGAAGTAGGGGCACTTGAGGGCCAGGCTGCGTTCGATGGCCATGGTGCACACGATGAGCGGCGTGGACAGCCCGAAGCACACCATCACGAAGCCGTTGAAGCGGCACAAGCGGTCGCCGGCCGGCATCTCGCGGCCGTTGATGTACGCGGCCAGGGTCACCGGCGAGGTCAGCACGATGCCGATGAGGTCGTTCCATGTCAGAGCGGCCACCAGCGTGTAGAACATCATGCTGCGGATCTCTGTTCGCGTCTTGTGGAGCACCACCAGCGCCAGCACGTTGCCGAGGAGACCTGGCAGGACACAGAGCTGCGTATAGACACTGCTTGACAATGCGTTTTCGTGCGTGCAGATAACGCGTTTCATGTCTGGACACAGAGCTGCGTATAGACACTGGTTGAAAACGCGTTTTCGTGCGTGCACACAGAGTTGCATGTAGACGCTGCTTGAAAATGCGTTGTAATGCGCGCAGACAATGCCGGGGTGGGGTGGGGTCATCATAACAGGACCCAGAGCTGGCCACAAACATTGCTTGAAAATGCGTGTTCACGCATGCAGGCAACCCCCGCACCATGGCAGGGCATCGCTTAAAAATATGTGTTGAAGCCAAGCAACAATCCAAGGCTTTATCATCGAGATACAATTCAAAAAGCTCAGCTCTCACCTGCCAGAAACATGACGATAGGAGATGCAATATTTGCACCTTTAGGAGTCTGCTCCGCAGATGTCCAGTTCCTCGGGAATGCCGCATCCGTTATGTTGGCTTCTGCTACTTTGGTCAGCCAGCTGGGGCTAGTGTCCCCCTCCCCCACTGACACGCGCTCCCAGAACGAGGAAGGTTGACTGGCAGATGACGAAGCTGTGATATTCTGCATGACGGCGCTGGTTCAAAGACTTTGCAAGTTCCTGTTAAAAGCTGCAGTCACTGCTTAAACGGAAGTTGTCGTCATTTACAGACAGCTTACAGTGACGTGCATGCCCTTGATCAAGGGTCAAGTTTACGTGAGGTCATCCCGAACACTGCTCTCTGCAAACAAACAAACAAATAAATAAATGGATGGATTAAGGAAAACTATAACCAGAACGCTAGAACAACAGCCTGCGTCCAGAATGAGGGTGGAAGGAAACAAAAGTCTTAATCACGTGATCAGACAGCCCGAAATGAAGTGTAAAGCAATGTTGTTAAGGGTTTCATTGCAAATGTGTCAGCTTCAGAGTGACAGAACAACGCAAGACAGCTTTGCGCGCAGATGATCTTATCACCAAATTTCTCTTCTGTATGCACGGTTTCTGCGCAAGCGGGTAGCCAGTGCCTATTTCATTTTGACCTCTAATACTCTGAGCTGCTCAAAACACACAGTCGATGTCCAGTGCCCCAAGCCAGTCAGTCCCGCCCCAGGCCATTTACAGAAAACACAAGTATCGATCTATTTTTTCAGGCTAGAATGTATGCAGGTTTTGGGAGGGGCACCAAGTTTATACAGTTCATGGAGTGAACGATTTCAAGTGAAACGCAATTTAGTTTGAATATGAGGATTACCTCCTACGTTTAAACTGGCATGTACACAAATCGCGAAAGCAAACAAACAAATAAAAACACCTTATTCAATACTGTGAATCACCTGTAGCAGATACGGACTGCGTACTCTACTCTTCCAGGTGTCTCCTTACTTTCTATCACTAATACCATCTCCTTGCACCGACGAACCCCTAAGCCTGTTACAGAAAGTTCCGGTTCTATGAAGAATGTTGTAGACAGACACCAAACATTGCGAACACAGCTAAACTAATCCTTCTGCTGTGTGTCTGTCAACCCTTGTTGCATCTTAACTTCCGGTATGCTGTTTTGAACGGATTAACTTGCGGTACGCCCTACCGGTGTCACTGGTCACAGCTTAAGACTCCAGCGTGCCAAAACAACCCTCCCTCGTTCGACTTTACGTCATATCTTCACGCCAGTCAAGGAAAATCGATTTATTTCATCTTGATTCGGCTTTTTGTAACAGATCGTTGCTGCCTTCCTTACATCAGTTTTTGATCTGATTTTCTCACGAAAGTTTTTTGCTATTTTTTCACAGTTGGGCTCCTAACTTTCTCTTTTCTTAAAACAGGTCCTTGCTGTGTTCCTGAAAGCAGTTCCTTGCCGCTTGCATACACTCGCATGCCGGCCAGCTCTCAAGTTTCGTGTCTGCTGGCTTTTGGCATTAGGTCTGACCACACCTCTCGAAATACCAGTCCCATTCGGCACAGATATGGTAAAGGGTAAAGGGGAATGATTACTGGGGGAAAGATTAAGGGATGCCTACTGATCAGAGTGAGATTATCGTGTTTTGTGGGCGGTGTTCAGATCCAGACTGGCATCAGCGACACAACCCCACATATCTGAAGTCCTGTTCTTGCTACTGAAATCTAGACAGTAGAATGGGGGAAGGGAAAGAGAGACAGACAGAGAGAGAGAGAGAGAGACGGGAGGTAGAATGGAGTAAGGGGGAGAGAGGAAGAGAAACAAACATGGTCACCCTACAGCCGTTTCTTCATTGGAGAGGAATTTATCGTCGTCTGCTGCGACACACAAGGTCATTATACTGCGGATTTACAAACCAAGGCTAAAGTGAAGCATCCTCGCATACCAGAATCCCGAAATTGAGTATCCCGTCTCCATCCCTGACTGCCGACCATTGAATACCGAGGATTTACCAAAATGGATTGAAGCTCTGCGGCTTTCTTGATGGCGATAGAATACAAAGGTTACAGTTTACAAAACTGCTCAAAAAGACTATCTGGATTTAGTCAATTAACCAGGTCCAGTTGTCTGTCAACAGAGCAATATAACAGGCAGTGTAGAGTGTAGAGTGTAGAGTGTAGAGTGTAGAGTGTAGAGTGTAGAGTGTAGAGTGTAGAGTGTAGAGTGTAGAGTGTGGTATTCTCTAGGGTCGGACTGCGTGGGTGTTAGTATCTCCTGTCCACTCTGAAAGATGCACATACAAAAACACAGGAAATCCGCCTTTACGAACGCAGTTATGACCAGGGGTAGCTTGCATGAGCTTAACCCCTGTTCATACGTACAGGGTGCACGTAAAATACACAGGGCAAATGGGGTTTATGACCACCCTTATGACCAGAAGAGCAGCTACGAACGCTCATGCAAGCCAGGCCAGGAGTGCAGTTAAGAATGCCCAACAAAACGAAAACTAACAAGGCGCCTGCTTGGCCTCGGGCGAAGTCCCAGGCACAGCAGACGCCCAGATCCAGCGATCTGATGATTGAAACGTGTTCCACTGTCCTAGACGGCGCTGTAAGCCCATGTCAAACCTCGGACTACATCCCCTGCTCCAGCGTGATGCGCAACCGCTCCAGACAATCATGTTTGTTCCTGCCATCGATTCTCCAAGCAGAGAGCTGCGGTCATGTTCTCATCGGTGTGCAGAACAGGACTGGGGCGCGCTGCCGCGTATTCAGTTGTGTCCGTGTTTACGTCGACCAGAACTAGGACTCGGCCAGTCGGAGAGACAGCGAGCGAGCGAGAGAGATATAAGAACGAGGGAGAGAGTGTGTGTATCAGAGACACAGAAAGAAAAAAGCAAGATGAAATCAGAGCTAGGGCAAAGAGAGTTAAGGGTGAGAGGGGAGCGAGAGGCTGGGGGCGGATTGAATATAGATCGGCAAAATAAGAGAAAGAGACGAAGAGAGAACGGGGAGAGACAAGAGGCTTAGACAGAGAAATCTGCGCCATCCGGCACGCTTGAGTCTGTACAAAGGCGGTGAATCTGTGGGCGGGACAGCAAATGAGATCAGGATCGCGCACACCAGCTATCTTTCATTGTTCACTCGCTGGACACTAGAATTTGGTCTGAACTGGACAAACTGACAGAAAGCGGTACCATCAGAAAGACATGGCTATTTACATAAGGACAATTTGCTTTTGCAATTACAATAATAAAACAAATGACTGCAGATTGGGGTAAAAAAAATATAGTCACACTTCCTTTGGGTTCCAGGTGATGTTCTGATCCACAGATAACTGTGTTGTATTTTCTGTCTGTGTAATATTTAGGTTAGCTCAGCTTCCCTTGTTTGTCACTTTTGGTCGATTCCAAGGAAAGTCGGGACTCGATCTTACAAGCCTTCCAGACAATCCCAAGACTCCAGCGGAATAGCTCACTCATTGGCCGTTCAAGGTCTCTAGACAGAGGTCAGTGAGTCAATATGCAGAGGGAAGACTTGCCAGTGTCAGAATGCGCTGGCCTTTAGACTTGACATTGTAGGGTAGCTCTTGTCTTATCCCACGCATTCTCATACACGTAGACAGGCAGGTCGCAGGCGGGCAAGCAGACAGACACACACGCAGCTCCAAGGCATTAAATTAACATAAAACACGAACACAAGCAGCAGCTCAATGCATAAAAACTGACTACCGAGGACGCCTTTTAGCTTCTGACTTTCCCTTAGTTCCAGACATGGCTGACTCTAACCATCCCACACGACAATCTGGTATGCATGACACTGGCGTGGTCTGCAGACGACGAAGCCTCGACCTTGAAGCAAGCGCTATTGTTATCTGGGTTACCCCGCTCACTATACATCCACAATACGACATTTTTCTTACCCCGTACAAGATATCCACGACCGTGGACGGAGGAATCTCAGTCGGCAAACGGAAGAAAAGTCGATTTTTTTTCAAAAGAAAAAAGCTCCGTGCTACTGCAGCTGCTACAAGAAAATACCAGTTGATTACTAAGACTGACCAAAAACAATGTAGTTGCCAACTTTGCGTTTAGGCGGAAAGGATAGCTAGTCAGTTCTTGTGCATTGAACTGCAGAATGCGTACACACAGACACGCACACATACATACGCACACATATACAAACGCAACACACACACACACACACACAGGGACACGCACATAAGCAGATATGCAATGAGACAGAAGCACAGAAACTCAATCGTCACTGCACCCACAATACCGCGCCCCTTCTGGTACCCCGCATGTGAGACCCATATCATTCGCTATAAGCCACGGAACAAAAGCGCGAGTCAAAACAAAGTATCATCATTACAACCGCGAAGTAACAAAATTAATAACTGGAGCCGGATCAAAACAAGCTGCAAATCGCGTGAAAACAAGCGCAGATCCCCCACAGTAAATGTCTACCGAGCACTGCTTTCTCCCAGGCACTCTGCCGTTCGCGAACACTTCTACTCCCTGAAGTTAGACCAGCACACTACTGGAAGAGGCGCAAGCGTCATTTGAAAACCAAGGACAGGCCATGCTGACAAATACGTTTGGCTATCCAGTAATATTATCGCCGTCGAAAGGACAGGATAAAATGTAATTCTTGCATGTTACTGGTCTTACGTCTTCAAATGATTTGCTATGATTAACAGTACCACATTACTTTTTAAGCCTTTGCACGCAAACACCATATCGTCAAAATCTACAAAAGGTATTTGTTGAAACATTTTAGGAGTGTTCTCCAACTAGACTCAGTCACTCGCTCGTTCACTCAATCACGCACGCACTCACGCACTGGCTTGAAGTATGACGAGGCAGGGAAAACATCATTTACATACTGTATTGGGTAATGCTGTAGGTAATGTCAAATCTTTGCCAGTGATCTACTCGAAGCAAACGGATTATATCAGGACAAATAATTTGTAAAAGTATTCCATTCCTGATTCAATTATCGTCTTAAAAGAAGCCTTCCAACGACACCAGCTTCTGACGGCTAGTGGCGCCAAAGACAATGGCGCCACCTTCTGTTGCAGTTGTCTTCGAGCCCAAATGACGTTTCATTTCTGGTTTATTTTCTAGCCTCACTTCATGTAAAAAAAACTGCTTGCTCTTTAAAGACGCATCAACTTGCACACAAAACATAATAAATAAGCAAAACAGGGAGAAAAACAGTGTGTATAACTGAAACACCCCCACTCCGTGTCGATATCAATTCTGTTATTTCTTCTAGAAGATCTGTGGCTCTGTAATGTTTTATCCTCTTAATATCCTGTACCACAAGGCCTTTGCGGCAGTGGTAGCTTAGTTATGTTATGCTAAATTTTCAGTGAGAACTACAGATTATCCCAACCTCGTGTAAAGGACAGAACCACCCAAAGTCGGCACTTCTGGGCGCTACCCCTCCATCAGGACTGACAAGCAAATTTACTCTCCGTATGCACTTCTCTCTTCTTCTTTTTTTGCGTTTGTCTTATTATCAGACGTGACGAAGGGGTTATGCCCAGAAACGTCGACTTTATCTTTTTTTTTTCTTAAACTTGGTTTAGATAATCTGTTGTTCTCACTGTTTTCATTTCAAGTAGCAGTCGGTTTGTTCCTGCCTTTGAATTTTTAGCTTTCGTTAAACGGCATTGACGTCAGCAATTGATTCTGTCGGCTTTCCCATAATGAAACCAAAAAGTAAGGATCTGGACACAGAAAAGATTATATTATATTAGTACATAAGCATCTTTCTTATTCGATGCTTTTGACTGCGCGCGATGCAGAAAAAGCCCAACATGTGGCCCAGGAAATAAACAAACTGACTGGCATCTCCGCTTCCATTACTCATCTTTTCGCTTGATACTGAATTTCGCTTCGTGAAAGTGTGCCTTTACGCCCGGCATAAACAACGATGAAAGGGTTCTTGTTTACAACATAGCGCACAACGAAACGCGTCATCCTGCGGACGCTTCCCGCATGAGCGGCCGTGGATGTTCCAATCCCTGTCACGGCTGATGATAACGTCACGTGTCGCTCAACAAGAACCGATAAAAAAACAACATATTTTAACATGTGAAATTGCGCAGAATGTTTGTAAAAGTTGTGGGGGAGGGGGATAGGAAGAGAGAATAAACATGCGAACTTTGTCGCATCTGCCGCGCAGCGTGTGCTCGTTAGCAGGCGAATTTGTCTTTGCGTGGCAGCGTTTTGCGTCCTGGAGTCAATGACACCATTAACAGTTTTCTCCATGGCATCCATTGTTTTGTTTGTGGTTCTGGGTCGCTTGTCTGGGTCGTTTTCCATCCTGATATCTTAACTTTTTCACAACTTGCCAGTTATTATTGATTAAACTTGCTAGTCGTTTTAAAAAACAGTCTCGTGCTATTAAATACCTATTAACCTAAACAACTATTGATCAATCGCATCATCTCTCACCCTTCTAGCTTCTTTCGTCCCTTCGAATGTCAGCTTCTTAGGACCAACGGCTTGGCAGGTAGCAAACTTCTTTATTCATTAAACGACCTCGCTACCTACACTAAAAGCATGGCGGGATCCCTTATGGGTAAGATGATAGTCTAGTAACTTTCTATAATTAGTCTCTTCGTTTCTTGGACATTCTCCTGGGCTCGGTTTCAGTAATCGATTGACATATGCAATAACAGACGACAGTCAGGACCAGGATGTAGCTTCTTTGCAGCAGGGACAATGATAGCTCCTTGCCTAGTTCTCGGTCGTTAGTGACTTGGGGCAGTAATACCCACAGCTTAAGGTGCAAAGGCGGCCTGCTGCCCGGTGTAAATTCTATGTACTTGCCTCAGAAGCCTGCTACCGTTCTAGCCATCAATCAATGGAGGGTGGCACCCGGGAGACAGCCCTCTGGCTTGTTCTCTCTCTCTCTCTTTCTCTGTGCTTCCCAGGAGTATTAACTGCTTGCACGGCATAAAGTCCAGATAAGTGAGACATTCCTGCAGAGGATCTTCTGGTGCTGGTCAGGTACAGTCGGCCATCCCACACAGGGCCTTCTTTCTTTGTCCCTGTGATGGCACCAATACGCGGGGTACCACGCGGTCATGACTGCTGAGTCACTGGCCCGCCAGCCTCGCTATCATACCAGTGTGTCATCGCTGTCTCCTCCCTCCTTCCAGAACTTGCAGAGATATCAGGCACTACTCTTGGCTAGTTCAATTACCCTTGGCTGTATGAATGAGCTCTGCTACATGCTTACCGCCCCTATCTGTTCCCTCGACTTCAGGGTTTAAGTACCTTGAAACGTCTCTTGGAAAGTCCATTTTGTTAAAATTGTCAAATAAGTCAGTACTGCTTTAACCTTTTCTTTTTTCCATCGATTTATGGTGTTTTTGAACGCGAAAATTTAGAATCATTAACTTCAGTCCCAAAAACAATATAATGATAGTGAAGAAAAGGCAGATGTCGTAACACTAAAATATCGATTGATTGTTAGGGTTCTATTCAGGATCTATCAGCCACCGAAGCAACATGACCATAATATTCCTCTATCCCAAAACAACAGGAAGCAATGATTCTACACATGGGCCTTGACCGGCCAGGCACTGCGTTGTGGCAATTTTCTGCTACAGCATCCAACACTATGCCAACATATGGTGATGGCAGTCAATGATATGGAGATGTCAGTCAGTGCCCCCAACAATTTGAAATTCCTCTTCTACCGTTTGGCAAAACCAGGTGTTGCCATCATGCTGCCTGCTAGCTCACAACCATGAATATTCCGACGTCAGTAAGACAGGTGGTAGCTCTGGCAGGGCAAACCCTAAGGCAGCCCTCGCCCAGTCGGACAAAGGCGACTGAAACTGTAGTAAGAAATTAGTTTTATTCGTCTGCAACCAGCATTTCGTCCTGTTTCGACCGAAAGATTCCCCTCCCACCATTGCTTCTCCTCAGAAAGTCTGTAAAGAAACCCCGTGTCCGCCGATAAAGTCTGATTCTGTTATGAAGGTTGGACTAATTCTGCTTTTCTGGACTGCTGTTTTCATTTGACTTGTTGTCCAGCCGTGTTAGAGCGACATAGACCGTAAGAGTAAATTTACACGGACGAGAGCAGAAAAGACAGATCTTTCTTAAGAAAAATCTGCATTGACTCTTTTTATATTGTTCACCAACTATATTGGCAAAATCTCATTCAGGGAAAAACTCGCTTAACCGGACGAGTGGACATTATAGTTCGCATTACACCGTGCATTATACCGTGTGTCCAGGTTAAGAAAGGCGGTAATATCAGCTGTCAGCTTCAATATCAAATGCCGCTACATGCTGAAACACGATGTTGAGAACGTAAATTGAATTCTTTAACGATTCTTCACTAGGTGCGACCAGCTAATTGCCTCCCCTCTGCCAAAGAGAAGATTTATTGAGGCCTTTTAACCCTAGCTCTGTAATAAACAACTCCAGCAAACACGTATTTTTTCTGACCTCAGTGTTTTACTGACAAGCGAAGCGTTCCCGCTGCGCTGCGAACCGTCCTTTCAAACCTCGGAATTCTGATAATCTAAACGACCAGCCCTTCATCTACCACCATCTACCATCATCTACCACCCCGTTCTCAAGCCCTTACCGACTAATTATCTTGATATTACTATTCCTTTTTTTCTCTTCAAAAACAGCTCCTACGCTTGATCGCAGGACTTTGATCTCACTGCCTAGGATCGCTCGCACTCCTCGCGTATGTAAAAGGTGCCTCAGGCCTCCTCGCAAACTTGCGGAGGTGGCGTGTAATTTGCAGCTGGCGACTTCAGCTAGCAGGGATCACAAGGCAATCTGTGGTTCGTGACACGCGTAAGACTGGTGTGGACAACACCTCTGTTTAGACTATTCCATGTCGCTAAAGTAAGAGTGGAAACAGTCGAATGAAAACGCCTGTAACGATTTATTGTTTACTTCACACAGCTCAACAGTCGAATGAAAACGCCTGTAACGAATTATTGTTTACTTCACACAGCTCAACAGTCGAATGAAAACGCCTGTAACGATTTATTGTTTACTTCACACAGCTCAACAGTAGAATGAAAACGCCTGTAAAAAATTATTGTTTACTTCACACAGCTCAACAGTCGAATGAAAACGCCTGTAACAAATTATTGTTTACTTCACACAGCTCAACAGTCGAATGAAAACGCCTGTAAAAAATTATTGTTTACTTCACACAGCTCAACAGTCGAATGAAAACGCCTGTAAAAATTATTGTTTACTTCACACAGCTCAACAGTCGAATGAAAACGCCTGTAAAAAATTATTGTTTACTTCACACAGCTCAACAGTCGAATGAAAACGCCTGTAACGAATTATTGTTTACTTCACACAGCTCAACAGTCGAATGAAAAGGCCTGTAACGAATTATTGTTTACTTCACACAGCTCAACAGTCGAATGAAAACGCCTGTAACGATTTATTGTTTACTTCACACAGCTCAACAGTCGAATGAAAACGCCTGTAACGAATTATTGTTTACTTCACACAGCTCAACAGTCGAATGAAAACGCCTGTAACGAATTGTTTACTTCACACAGCTCAACAGTCGAATGAAAACGCCTGTAACGAATTATTGTTTACTTCACACAGCTCAACAGTCGAATGAAAACGCCTGTAACAAATTATTACTTACTTCACACAGCTCAACAATCGAATGAAAACGCCTGTAACGAATTATTGCTTACTTCACACAGCTCAACAGTCGAACGAAAACGATGGCATAGAGGTAATACATGCGAAGAGAGCGATTTTAAATACACGCTTCACACAATTCCACTTACGCGAAAACAGAGTAATAGATGCAATATTTCCTGTTCACAGAGAGAGTGGTGTAGAACTTAATATTTGCTTCAAACAACTCGACTTGCAGGAAAACAGTGGCATTGACTTAATACCTACAAATCGTAAGAAGCGTGGCATGGAGGTTTCATTGATGGTAAAAACGGATCATCTGTTTTCTGCAAACAGATTTTTGCTGTAGTTTCGTTGAAAACAAAGCTTTTCGAGGAGATTTCTCAGCTGGAGATAATTAATAATACATGATGGTAACATTTATAATAGTACCCTTAAAGGTAAACGAAAGAAAACGTGTCATCCATTTTGTCTAAGAAATGTTGCCTTAGACTGCAGCGTCAAAAGTATTCCAGAAAACATTGTCAACACAGTATATTAGATCCAGTTTGTGGAACTGAAAGCTCTACTCCCTTAGCGCAGTTTTCTGTCGACCCCTGTCAGACGGGCTCTAGTACGGTAGGGTCGCGCGCATGCGCGCAAGCGCAAGCACTAATTGCACTCTGTAAAGACGGGAGGCTTTCAAGTTCAAAACATTAGCACTTTAAGGCGTCCTCACAGAGTCTGCAAAATCTTCTCTCCGGCATCTGTTGAGTTCAGAGCGTCCGTGCAGGTACACCTCGAGGAATGTTAATCACGAAAGGGAGACAGTTGATACTTCAGAACAAAAGTAAATGACGTACAGCAGCCATTTATGACGAAAATAATGCAGGAGCCCTTGACAGCAGTGGAAATAATGGTGAAATATAACTATTCGAAGTGAAAGTTACAGTCGAAAACAAGGTCATCTTCGGTATAAGACGTACATGGAAGGCGAGCAGTATATAAGCTGGTTACCTGCTTGCTTAATGACGCATCAGGAACGAAGGAAAGAAGACATAACCAGGGACTCTCCTCCCCCCCCCCCCCAACATACCTTAAAAAGTACCAATTTCACAAAAAGCGGTCCTAACACACCATCTGGCTTTAATTATTGGCTACTTTGCACGACCACGGGAAATGTAATCAGTCTACGCATGCACCTGTGAAAAAATACATTAATTCTATCCATAATTTTTTTAATGTGGTCAGAGGTAAACGAGAATGGTTGTGTAACGAACGTCTTCGTCGATAGTAATGCTAACACTCTCAGCCAAGAAGCCCTGACATTTCTCAAGTTCCTCCGGGAAATGAAAAAGATTGCGGCGAAGGAGGACATGTAAGGAGGGGAAGAGAGAAGGGGAGGTAATGGGGAGATGATGGCAGTTGTCAAGGGGAGTAAACACAGACTCAACTCTGAGAGACGCCGGTGAAAGGGGGTGGGGGAGGGAGGATACACAGGAAGGGAAGGACGCCGTGCAGGCGGTCAGAAGCCAGTTTTCTCACTACTCCCTTCATTTTGCCCCCATTTCCTGCCCCCCCCCTCACGAATTTCCTGAGAGAGAGAGAGAGGGAGACGGGGGAGGGGGGAGAGGTGAGTGAAAACAGGAGGAAAATATTTTTCACAATTTCTTCAGCTGCGGAAGTCGGGGGTGGGGGTGGAATCTCTCTGTAGTACATCTCGCTGTCATGGTTGTCAGGAAAAAAATCGCTCTTTCGACATCACTGGCCATGAAAAGAAAATAATAATTTCTACGCTTCGCACATGGGACCGAACCCTCATCAAGCTGTGTTGATCAGAAAGACGGAACGGCGGCCATAGAATTTGTCTTAGACATGATCCGACTCAGCTGGAAGATAAAGATGTGTTTCCAACGTTTACAATAGAAAAACGTGCGAAAACCGATTTTTCTCTCAGAATTATTCCAGTTTAGTTTCCTTTTTAGACACTATAACCGAGTGCGCATGGGTGCTTATACATTTGCTCATACACGTCAGGAGATTGTCACTCTACGCTAGTCCTAAACACCAACAGTTTTCTGCTTGAATCTTCTAAAGCTACTTTATAACAACTGCCAAAGAATCTAAGATTATCAGATGCATCTCAGAGAGAAACTTAATTGCCAATACCTGTCTGCCACCGCTGTCGGGAAAACATCTGGTATGCTGTATTTAACTGAAAAACATGGCGTCCAACCTGGCGATCCGTTCAAAAAAGTATACAGACATGGAAAACACCTGAAGAGGTAACTGAAGATGCGACAAAGGGGACTTAAGTCATGTCCAGGGCTCTCACACCTCAGAGCCCAAACCTTCATTACTTCGCGTAAAGATACGGCCTTTGGGTTACTGAACCCAGCGCAAATAAGCTGTTTGATGTTTGATTGTGTGCAGCTGACGAGAGCAACAGCTTTCTGTATATG
The DNA here is from genome assembly GCA_004794575.1 of Lanistes nyassanus. Taxonomy (NCBI): domain Eukaryota; kingdom Metazoa; phylum Mollusca; class Gastropoda; order Architaenioglossa; family Ampullariidae; genus Lanistes; species Lanistes nyassanus. The sequence continues at coordinate 613,688 of SMGT01004933.1, forward strand.
TCTGTTTTTTTTAAGCTGATTTTTAAAGCGCCTGCTTGCCTGAACGTGGGAGAGCCAACGTAATAACTGAGAGCACATCTCTGAAAAACGAAGTTTAATATATAGCACTGCCTCGGATCCCCTTTCTTCTTTTTTCTACTCCTCTTTCATCTGTTCTCTCTTATCATCCTCCTTCCTTCCCCCTCCTCTTCCTCCTCCTACTAGTAACACTCGATGAAAAGCAAACGCAAACATGTCAAAGTTGAAGTGTGTTCTCCACCACGGCCAGTCCGTCCAGCCTCAGCAGGTGAGAAAAACGAGGAAAGAAATGTTCCGCTGTTAAAGCTGAGACACTGGAAAACTACAACCAGTGCCATTGTAGTGATGACCTGCTCACTCCTGCCTGTGATCGTTCGTTTTATTTACTCAGAAAAAGATAACAAGAGATAACAACCCGCTGTGTCAAGCCCGAGAGCAAACAAATTTACCAGTCTCCTTAAAGCGGTCTCAAACCCTTGCGTCCGCCTTGGAAAACCAAGAACTAACAGGACAATCAATCCTAAAACACGCGCGCACGCATGCACGCCCACACATTACGAGGAAGCAGGCCACCTGGTACGGCAAGCCAGAAAGTGCACATGACCTGAGTTTTTTCTTTGTCTTTGTCTTGTTGTGTTACAATCAGGGGCTTGTTACATAATGCGACCCGCAAACTTAAGGAATGACATTTCAGGATGCTCCATCTAGGTTTGCTGTCTTTTATGCTCCTGGTTTTGCTCCTCAACAACAAACATTTGTTTATGCCATGCTATCGAGTCCAATGCTTGTTGTTAATGAAGAGTATGGAGGCATGCAGACTGCACGCATGGTGTACGACAATGAGGAAGATAGCAGAATAGCGGAAAGAATGGAAACTGGTGGCGGGGAGGCGGGGAGGCGGGTGGGCAGGGGAGAGCGGAAAAAAGGCGACGAGGAGGTGGAGGTGAAGAATGAGGCGGATTAAAGAGAAATACGAAAAATGAAAGTTAAATCTCCTCTCCGTTCCGAAATGTGATTCAAGTAAATGCAATGTTGCGGACTCAGTTTTGCATATACAGCAGATTACGACAGAAGAAAGAAAAGTTAATGCATGGTCTTTTTACGGTCAGTTCTGCGAGCACAGACCTACAGGCCTCGCTAATTACATTCTGCAAACAAGTGTAAAGAGTCTCGGGGATGGTTGATGTAAATCGAAAGATTATAAAACTGCCAACACCAAATGGTTTAATATTTTTCCATTTATAAAATAAAGTCACGCCAACAGGCAGCTCAGCGTTTTGTCAGCTGCCGTTTACTGACAAATGTTTACGACCATTCAGACGTTGGAACGGTGTACCAGATGCTGGTAGACTGGAATAAAAACAGTCAGGTCTGCAGTCACCACAGCTGACAGCGTTCCACGTCACGTGGTGTTTGCATGACGCTAAGGCTGGGGTCGATTACACCGTATGCCAACTTCAAGTGCTGACGCAGAGACGAAACTGCGTGACCTCAAGCGATCGTACCCTGCGATGCATAACCAGCAGTTGTTCGTCTACCTTTGGATTGATTGATCCCCTTTTCTCCTCCCTACTCCCCCACCCCGCATACGTACACATTCTGTCCTGCAAGAACAAAGTTACCATCAGTTTTCACTTTTAGCAACATGAGCGGTCATTTTTCCGGAGCCTAAGATACACAGGAGTGCTACAGCACGTTTTCTCTCTCTCTCTCTCTCACACACACACAAGCCAGATTAAAGATAAGAGGAGACGCAGTGATGTTATGTGAGGAGACACGGTGATGTTATATGAGGAGACACGGTGATGTTATATGAGGAGACACAGTGATGTTAT
>SMGT01004933.1:617355-629619 GCA_004794575.1 Lanistes nyassanus
CCCCCCCCCCCGTTTTGGACTTAAAATGGAGACGCTGACTGATGCAGTTTCTTCTGGTCAACACTGTGAGCCGACGTCAGTTAGTTGAGGTCGCTATAGTTTCTTTCTCTCTCATCTTAAATGGGTGCCAGACGTTTAGTTTGTTCTGGGGGAAGTTTTTTCACCTGTCAGGGATTTCGCACTATAGGGGAGGAGGGAAGGTGGTGATTGGGGGGTGAGGGCGTGCTCTGGTTGCGGCGACTGAGCTGGTGGTGGTGGAGGCTGGTTCTCTTCAGGCTGTTGTTGTCCTATGGTGTCCTGGCTGCTGTGGTTTACTGTTGTCGCTGTCCCTGCTGGCTGTTTTCTATTGACCTATGCCTAAGTGCGAGACTTTGTATCTTTCTTATTAATTTTCTATTTTTTGGTTAGGGTTGAATTTCCATCCCTTTGTAAAAGAGGTTTTGATTTTGAATTTTTTAAATGTATCTTGCTTCGGAATGGCTGTTTACTACCTGGACTGTAAGCTCAATTATTTGCTGCCAAATATCTTTGGATGGGTTAAGGGTTGATTTCAGATTTAATGCTAGTTTATATTTGTTTAGTTCTTCTTTAAGGTTTACCCTTTTTATTATTTAGGTTGCACTCTAACAGTACGTGAGTTGTGCTAAGCTACAGCTTAGTGGATTTTTGTACATCATGTGGTATTCGCCATTTAATCTCATTCTGCTTATTCTAGCCTTGTTTGTTCTAGTAGATTTCAATAATATTGGACTGTTACTCGGTAGTTCTATTTCCTTTCTTGTTCCTTTAGCTTCTTGTTTTGTAAGTTTCTTCCCATCTTAGTTTGATTGCTTGTTTAATAGCTATTTTCCTTTCTTCTGAAATGATGTGTTTATTTGGATGGGCTTTGTTGGGATTAGGTTCTATCGCTTTTATAGCTAGTCTGATTCTTCATTATTTTTTCTGCCAATATGAGAAAGGGTCCAGAGAAATGTTACCCTTATGCCTTTATTGTGTCGTGTATTTACATGAGATAATATTTTGTACACTAGATCTAATCTTTCTGATGACTGGTTTTGAATCGCCTGCAGAAACAACTATGAATAGTTTTTGTCTGTCTGATTTTGGGTTTGCTGTGTTTGTAGCTATCATATGAAAAAAAAACCAGCAAGTATTGCTGTGAGTTCTGCTGTAAATATTTATGCGTGCTTTTGGAAGTTCACCTGAAATGGCTGCTTCTCTGGGCGCATAACCTCCTACACCTGTTGCACGAATGGTTGGGTCATGAAAAACAGTGGTTTACAACTTCTGTTTGAAATCTGCTATTAATTGCAATTATGGGCGCTAGAATGGTGGCAATGCAGGTGTTATACTGCCCTACATCGACTCACGTTTGTGAGCTGTAAAACACAGGCTGGTGCTAAAGACACTGTTATTCTGACAAGTCTTTGAGTCATGTGATTCTCTATTTTGTCGTGCCACACCAGCAGCAGAACCGAGAGGTCACTGTTTTTCAACCATGAAAAATTCTATACCGTATTCATTTTCATAAACGATTGCTGACGTGCGACATCTCTGTCAAGCCCTAAGTCGACTGGCCAGCTCGTAGCGTACATAAAACTAGTCTCGGAACACGTAACAGTATTTCAGTATCAGCTGCTGAAACCCGGCCGTTGTATGCACATTGCACGCACTTCCGTAGATAAAGACACATATGCACGGTAGATCTTATTATTTCATTTATACACGACTTTTTACAAGACGTCAAAACAAGCCAACTAAACCTCTCCCCTCTCTCCCAACACAAAATCGTAACCACACATACACATAAGCCTACCTTATTCGAAACTCTTGAAGACCCACTCTGCGTGGGTGTGTGATACAAACGGGGCAAATTTGAGCAAGGACACCCAATTAGGTTAGAAGTTCCCACGTACATGCGCAGCTCCAGGGCGTGTGAATGACTGGAGGAAACTCGCTGGCTAAAACAGATTTGGCCACACCTGTTACCTGACGACTCTACCTGAATGGAGCGCCGAGGAGGGGGTGTCCTTCACCGACAAAAGGCCAAAGCGGAGCCAAGAAGAAGTGACTTAGGTGCACACACACACACACATTACTCAAACACGCACCCCGTGCCTTCTTTCCCACGCACACAGCCACACACGCACGCACGCACCTACCTACACAAATTTCCCCCTTCCAAACCACAGAGTTCGGAACGTACAAGCACACACAGATACGTACACACGCATCCACACCCTTGACGTTGCTCTCTCTCTCTCTCACACACACACACAGCCACGCCCGCGCACACACGCACGCACAAAAACACGTGCACCCACAGCGACAGAATGAGAGAGATGATACCCATTTACAAACAAGACATCTTCCTCCCATCACCAACACCTCCACCCACCCCAGAATCAGCCTGCAGTAAAGCCGGCCTTAATAAAGACAGCAAAGAGGAGCAGGTGTCACCCAGGCTGGCACATCCTGTCAGGACACGCACAACGTTCCTCTTATTCGTTAACAGTTGACAGCAGCCACCGGACTCTCCCCCACCTGTTAAAAAAAAACCCTTTACCTTTATTCCCTGCGCGATTACCAGCTCCTGTTTGTACAGGCGCGGACGCAACCTGAAGGGATTGGTCGCGGTTTCCGTTAATGAATGGGCGCTATTCTACACAAAACCTGCTGCACTAACAGGTGAAAACTTGTGGTCCGCGATATCTTCACCTGCAGTTTTTTCCTCCCGTTTTTTTTTCTTTGGCTAGCCCGATCGTGCATAACCTGGTTACGGTAGCACACCGAGAGCATGCGTAAGAGGACTTTTTTTTCGAAGCAGCGAACTAGGAAAAGAACCTCCTTACATGCCTGCTACATCCTGTTCAGCAAGGGTCGGAGGGTCAGAGCTCTAGACTCAGGTCAGAGCTCAGGATTAGGGTGTGTTGCTGCCGCGGCCTTACATAAGTGAAGTCTTGTGCGACTTAGTCCAGAAATGTGTGGGCTTGGTATTTTTTTTAATTACCTGATATCCATATCAATAGCAGCAAGTGGTTAAACAGAAAAAATTGATACCTCGATCCATACCTGTGTGCAGTGTACATGTGTATATGTGTCAGTTTCTGCGTTATGTGTGCATCCACGCATGTGACAGCCAGCTGGGCTAATCGACGCTGGCGTGGGTAAAGACAAGCCCAAACAGATGTGCACACAGGTAAATTTCTGGGTCGATCGCCGGCGAAAGGTGTCCCAGACTCGGAGTAAGGGCCGACATGTTTGAACGATGGCCGTGCCGGGGAGGTGTCTGTGTTAGTTTGTTGCCCCTGTCAACTCAACATGCGGCCCCCGCTGAGAAATGTTTTCCTGCGCGAAGTAAAGCGGTTGTCTCCCCTACCCCCTACCGATCTCCTTCTCCCCCGTTATTTCTTCATGTCAAGCTTCCCTCTTCTGCCTTTGTCTTACGCACCATCGTTGGCTGTGATTTCTGTCAGTTTTCTTTCTTGTCTGTGTTTGGCGTTTACCTGGCTATACGTTCCCTGCCTGACTTGTAAACATTGAGCTTATTTACACATAAAACACTGTCAGCATCGTGTACATGCACGGGCCATTACAGTCATGATGATGATGATGATGATGATGATGATGATGATGATGATGATGATGATGATGATGATGATGATCATAAGCATAGCAGATGCAGGATGAACATCCAGACATCAAGGTCATGAACTACTGCTCAAGATCGAAAGTGGCGGAGACACGGAAGGGTCCGATGACTCAAAGCCTTGAGTTCCACTCCCTCCCTTCCCATTACCCCTGCAAAAAGACTGGAGGGACCATTTTTACCCACCCCCACCCCCACCCCGCTACAAGCTGCAGCGCACACTCAGTCTCTCCCTTCCTGTCTCTCATGTCACTCCATCGCCGAGAGCTAGATTTTTGCTTTTACCAACCCTGCATGTAAGGCGATCTCGGCCGATGCACCCAGTCGCCCTCCTATTAAATGTTCACATTTCAAAGTTTTCTCTCCCCCCATCCACCCCCAAGCGTCCGCACGCAGGTTGTTTTGTGCGTTCCTCCTAACGCACCGCCGACCACACATCAGGAACACACACGCGTGATCACAGACTGGCCACATTCTCCTTGCTGTTTTTATGCGTGTAGGGACGTTTATAAGCACTAAATATATGGTCTGTGAGCGTGTGCGTGTACCTGAGTGTGTAGATCGAGTGGGAAATCTCGATTGACACGTGTCTGAACACCTGCTCGGAAAGCCTTTCTCAACGGTCAACTATCAAGCAGGTGAAGACGACAGCAAGCGATGCTTTTGCGATGAATTTCCGATAGGCGGCGCTTGCTTCACGATGGGATTAAAGACTACACAGTCGTGTTTGTTCTCGGAAAAGGCTGGCACAGTTTACGAATGCGAATGCATTTTTTAAAAAAATTCCACCAGCACATGGGATCGCGGGGGACTCGCTGCTCTTCTCCAGCATCCGACTGTCGAAGTGCGAACCCTTTCTCATCCCCACCGCCCAGCCATCTGTTCATTTCACAGTTGGTTGACCCCATCCTGAGGTTAGCGCTGTCCGAGTCTGCTAGTCACGACTCTGCTGCAAGCGTTCAGTGTTCTGCAAACCGCATCATAAAGCACGCGTAATTGGCACCGATGGTTCAGACTCGGGGTTTTTTTTTTTGTCTGACGTAATGTAAGGGAGGGAGGTTAGGGAAGCCAGCTCAAGGGTTTGGGTCCCCCCAACCCCTGCATCACCTGCCTTCGCCTTGTGCTATCCTCACACACAAAATAACGTGCACTCGCAGGACATAACTTTGCATATCTGTTGTTCTCTGACCAAAACACCCATGGCCGGCAGACAGCAAGAGATTATAAAACAGACTTTCTCGATTGGGTGTGTACTGTTGGAGAGATGTCACGGGTGGAAGCGAGAACTGGCCTTGAATTCGAGTTGTAGGTGTCATGATATTGCCCGGGGCAACAGATTATCAGTCTGTAAGTGCAGTTTGTGAATAATTAGGAAGTCAGTTTCAGAAGTGTTTATGTCATTTCGTCTCCATCCCTCGAGCTGCGTGAGCCTGTATTCAGTAATGAATGGTATGGATGTTAAATCCGCTGCTCTGTGTAGGGAAATTAACCCCTACCTCTGTGCTAATGGATGCATAAAGAAGATAAGACGCCACCAAACATTGAATAGGTGGATGTGCTAAGAGTTAAACGGTGCGAGGCAAAGTGCCCCCTTCCCTATCTGCCTTCCGTCACATCCGTCTGGTCTTTTTTTAGGGGGCCACCACGACCTCGAGAACCTGAAAAAAAAGAAAGAAAGCTTCTTTCTTCGTTAGACCCAACTAGGGCGCACGCCAAGGTGTGCTTACACAACAGCCTGACACCTCTTTTTCACCTGGGATGGGCTGTGTGTGCACTGAATCTCACTTGTGTTGGACGTCGTCTGCCGCTAGCGCTAAATCGACAGGTAGGTTAGCTACTTTTAGTCCGCGGCACGAGCAGAGCTTTCAAGGCTTTGGACTTTATGCGTCTGATGGTTGGTGGCCCTTTACCCCACCCCTTCTGTCGGGAATCTCGCCCAGAAAGCCTGGAACGCCCAGACTTATAATCACTTCGACAGACATCGTCACGCTTCCATAGTCAGAAGAACAATACAAGGGGTATGGAGGGCGTTTAATGGGTGGGTGAATGGGTAGCAGCACTTTGTGTATGTGTGTGTACGTGCGTGCGTGTGTGTGCATCCGTTTACGTACCTCTGTGAGTACAAGTAGTGTGTACTTGTGTGTGCACGAGTCCGTCTCTAAATGAGTCTAGTGTACATTTGCGTGTGTGCGTCTGCTATAGTGTGTCACGTGGTGGTGCACGTATGTGTGCTTGTGTATCTACAAACGTGCATAGGTATCTGCATATATGTCTTAGTACGTGTGTGTGCTTGCCTGCGTGCGCATGTGTGTGTTTGTGTAAGGGAGAGCAAGAGACAGTGAGGGAATCAGGGGTGAGAGTGTTTTGTTGGTGAATGTGATACACGGATCGTTGGCACACGTGCAGGAACTTCCTGCAGACCTAATTTTAATTTTCTCGGAGGAAAACTTTCCACGCGCATAGATTCGGTACCCAAACCCCATGAAGCCGGAAGTATCTGTTGGCCGGAAAATGCAATTTTGCCGGTAGTGTAAATCTCCCTTGTGGAACAGCGGACACGACGAATGATGGCCGAGAGTTTTAAAGACCGGTAAACTAACGTTTATTGGCGTCTGCGTGATTTGAATCCCCATGCTAGGCGATGCCGTCCAAACAATTTTAAACCGACGCCCATCATCGTATGCGGGTTGTGGAGGTTTTGGAAAGTATCGCCAGTTTTTCTGCTAGGCTGTCGCCATTACTTGTGGTGAGTGAGTTTAGAGAAGCCGACAGACTGCAAATTGCTTCCCTTAAGTACCTCGTACATTTAAAAGGCGGGAGGGAGAGAGAAAAGGCATGAGGTGGGTGGAGAAAAACTAATCTTATCAAGACCGCTGTCAACAGCCAATCGATAAACTCTAGCTCGGCCTTCAGTAATGATCGAGGGTCCATCTATACGCAGCCGTGCGCGATAACGTAACAGAAATTTTGTACACGAGAACATAACATATTTTGTATTGCTAAAATTGTATTCAGTCAGTGATATACCAGGTAGGATTAATGAAAAGATGAGCTGGTGTGCTCAACATTCTTCACGGCTACGTATTTCCAAACAGGAAGCCCAGTGTAAGTATTAGTCTAGCAGCGGTCAACAGGTTTTCAACTCACATTTGTAGGTAAGCTCGAGCTGTACAGTTTTGAATAAAGCTAGGTGTCATTAAGTAAAATGCATCATCTAGTAGAAAACTGGTCCTAGATCATTAAAGTCACGTGCTGTGATGAAAAATAAATTGGTATCTTAAGTTAGGTACCAAGGACGTGAAAAACATGACAATGTAACGTGCGTTGTTGTACCTGTATCTTCCCCCTACGCACATAAATTTTCGATGTAAGCAGGGTTCACTGTCAGAGGGTGTACGCAGTCCTGCTAAAATATTAACTGACCAGGGGCCGTAACTCGTTGACAGCTATTGAACGCTGCTGTGTGGCGGGCGGACGATGCAATATTTTACGAAAGCTAGACTGACTCGCTCACTGTAGTCCCCCACCCTCACACGCTTTTGCCCTCCTCTCCTCCCACCTCAATTTCGTCATTCTTTCTTTTCCCTTTAACTGTCAGTCTCTCTTTCACTCATACGTTCTCTTGCACATTCTCCATGTCTTACGCAGTCTTTCTGGTATCTCTCCTTCTCTCTATCACACACACACACAGTCTTTTTGCACATTTCTCTCTCTCTCTCTTCCTAAAAAATCTTTTTCCATATTCTCTCTCCCCCCGCTCTCTCTCTCTCTCCTCCCACGCTCTCCCTCTCTCTCGCCACATGCATACATACTCACATTCGCACTCACACGTCTAGGCAAGTATTCCTGCCCAGGACAAAACATTACCAAACTACCCTGTGTAAACGTGCAGTGTCGAAAGGACAAGTAAAAAAAATCAACAATTTTTAACCTTGCAGACAGCGAACAATTCACTTCGCGTCAAAGACTTTCTAAACTGAACAAATGCACATAGTTCTCTTGAAAAATTTCGTCCGTGGCCGACACCGCTGCAGCTAGTTCCAGTGAGTTGGGACACTCGGCTTCACGTTATGTTATCGTGTTTGTCATGTAAACCCTTTATACAAAGTGTACATTGCAACTGGCGCGGACACCACCATACTAGGCTATAAAATGTTAATGACTAATGAAGATATTGGGATTTCCCAGCTCTTCCAGTCCCCCGTTCCTCTGCCCCATAGAGATTGTATTACGTCTTTATTGTATTGATTGTATTACAGTCTTTATGCTCTACCCCAACGTTTCCGACAGCATAGGTACGTAGCTTCACTCTAATGGCGATGGCACACAATAGCCTGGTTACTGACACCATCAGCGATGGGGTAAAATCCACCCAACAAGACCATAGGCAGAACCAACTGTGCGACGTCAAAAGTAAGTTTGGTGCAGCGCACGTCTAGCACAGATAATCTGCGTACCAAAATAAATAAAACGAAAAAAAGGTTTGCCTATAGGGCATGACACGTTCGGCGAAGTTTATCTAAAATTCGTCGAGTAATCGGATAGCGGAAACAGTGCAGCCGAAAATTAAAACTATATACGCAGTTAGGTAATAAAGCTCCCCGTAGCAAAGCAGAATACACAATTTCCAAATTAAAAAGGCTGGGTTAACTGCAAGGGAGTGGTTTAGTGTCATGCACATCACTTAAAAAAAGGTGGACGAAACAGTTAATAACCCGCGAATACGGTCATCATTACTTAATGCCATTTAAGTGATTTTTCAGTTTTGCTTGTTATACAGGTTTTGTTCTTAAATTATGCAGACGATGATAACGGGGAAGCTGAGAGAGTGACTCACCTGTCCCAGGGTCTGACAGCGAGACGCTAGCGATTGAGTGAGGCTGGCAGGTGAGTAGCAGCTCCCGGTGACTGGACGCGCTTCAGCCAACTTGGCTCTGGTGTTTTAATTAAACATTGCCTCGCTCTTTGTCCTCCTTCTCCCCATTAAATTAGCGAACTTGCTGATTTTAAGTCTGGCCGAGCCTGTATTCTTGCTGCAGCAGTGTACTTGTCATTTCCAGTTTTCAGCTTTATATATATATATATAAATGATGCGCTTTCTGGGCGAGTGCTTTGTTCAGATAAAAGCTTCGCTGAAAATGTCAGCTGTCAGAGGCAAAACAGGTCAGATCTGCACGGACCGTGGTCGGGCTACAGTTATGGCCAGTTCTGTTCGTGGTACCTACTGAACGTTCTCTGCGAGTGACGGCCCCTCGTAAGCCGCAGACAGCCTGCACGCGCGCCGCGTCAGCTGGGCCGATGTCTTGCAGAGAAGACGCATCCACGCGAATTTATGAATCACGGGACGGGACGGGGAGGAAGAGAGAGGAGTGAAAACGAGGAGGGAGAGACAAAGGTGGGTTACCCAAAAAAGCGCGCCGCGTGGTCTGGCATGGTACCGCCTGAAAGTGGCTGGCGGACTAGTTTGTTAATTATAGCAGAAGGGTAGGCAAACGGGTTTTCGTACTGGGCGTCCTACGCAGAGGCTGGGCATTGACAGCGGATGCATGGGAGGGGGTGAGGCTGGAATTGCTGTCCCAACATTCGTCTGGATTTTCCCCCCTGGTCGTCGAGAATGGTGATTATTATATCGATTGATACAGAAGGTGCACAACTGCGGGCGCAAGCAGAGAGTGGGGTGGTCCAGTAAACCAGTGAGCAATGATCGCGCGCGAGAGAGATGATAGAAAGTTAAAAAGGAGCAAAAGAGGGGAGAGGCCGATAAGACAGTAGACTGAAGAAGAAAAAGAACGAGAGAGAGAGAGAGGGAAGGACGTGGCGCGAGGAGGGGAAACGAGGCACTTGCTGACCTTTCAATGGGTGCATCTCTTAGGTAGAACTATTGCCAACACAACATCGCCTACCCACGCAGTTTGCAAAATGTCGGAGTTTTCTGACACGTTTACTAGAAGTCACTGAGTGTGTGAACCCAGAGAGATGGGTGTGGGGTGGGCAGGGAACAACCAGTGCAACGTCACATCAGGGTGGTTTTCACACCCCGGTCGGCACACAGAAACAGGTTTGCTGTATGTCACGGCATGTCAACGTGACAATCGCGTCACATGTCATTCACTGGTGCGGTTGTCGCAAGACGTTCTGCCTGTCTCACACGCTTCGACAAACTCGAATAGAGACAACGAAAACTAAGCAATGCTGACATCCGTACAAGGCAATTTTTAAAAAAATCAAAACTAAAAACCTTTCAGTACAGATTTTTCACTGCAATCTTTTTGGAGGAGAAATGTATTTGTGTGGGTTGGGATGGGGTGGGACAAGGGGACAGAGGAATCTTTAGTTCGCAAGTATTTCTTTGCAGGCTGTCGGCAAAGCTCTATATCAACATTTTCACTTGCCCATCATCAAACCCTAACCACCTTACATTGCTTACCCGTTTCGTATGTAATAACCTTCCATTGGGAGGGGAAAAAAGTGATGAACTTAAGAAATAGTTTTCGGTGAAAATATACAGGCGAAGATCATATGCAACTCACTTTTACCAGACGGAGAAGTTATGCATTTCTCACACTTTTGCACACATATGTTTGGTTCGGTAGTCACTGTGGGTGAAGGTGCAGTTACTCAAGGGGGAATCGGCCGTGAATTGGCATTTAGGCGAGCTAAACACACATTTTCGTGCAGCGTTTCTGCATACCTGCAAGAATTAGGTGTTTATAACGGAATTATGGCCTTCCTACTGCCAGCTGCTGATCGCGGAGGGGAATGCTGCAGTAGTCGCGCTGCAAGAGGAGTTGGCCTTTGCAACAGGCAATAACCTTGAGAGCAGCGCGAGAGAAACAAGTCATTATGGCAAGGGTGTTTCCGTTTATATCATCAGATGCCATCACATCGGCACAAAAGACTGAAGACAGTCAAAGTTTCAGGAATTAAACTGCTTCATGGTAGGGTAAGAGCTGAATCCTGTTGGAGTCATTTCTGCAGTATACTTAACAATCAGCGCAATTTTCCATCTGCACTTTCCATTTGACAAGAACTGTGTGACGGCCACTAGAAAATGCTTAAAATGTGTAAAATGCGTAAACTTGCATTATCCCAGTTTTGCCTACATGTGTCTGACTCTTTGAAAGTGACCCCCCCTCCCCCAACAACAGAACGCTTGCACTTCCATTATCTCCCATGTACAGGAAGATCACATAGTTCTCTCAGGTACGTGTCTCAAGCACTACATTTCGACAACTTGTTTCCACTTGCCTGCTCTGTAGACTATAGCAGCGTCTGCCGTTCGTACAGGCACGCACAGATTGATGGTTTATGCAAATGAATTGTTTTATCTTGGTTGACGCAACATTTACAGTGTAAACTGCGTGTGTACACAAAGCCACAAGTCCGTGCATAAACTCACAACTGCCTGTGCATAAACTCACAAGTCTAACCGCAGACTGACAATGTCGAGTCAGTTAAATGCAGGAATGGAAATTTTTCGTTTGCAGACATCAACCAGGGGCATTATCTCCGAGGACTGAGCAAGCCTTTTCCGACCCAACAATCTCTCGTCCAACGGTGCCATTAAGGCTTCTGTCCACGTCAAGCGATTAGTACTTCACAATCTCTTCTTATTTTCACAACGGAGTTACAGGAAAACTTTGCGATTCATGATGACGCATTAGCGACAATTTCCAATATTAATACAAATGGACTATAACACATTACCTGGTCAAAGTAGGAATCAAGGCCGATTAGCGATATCTACCGAGAAATAGAATATGAAGCTGCACAGTTCATCTTTTGACCAAAATGTTATAATACTACGTGTAAATACAGTCCTTGGTTTCCGAATAAGGTAAAAGTGTTTTAGTCGGTGCTAAATTACCGCGGATACAGCTGCAAACCACATATGCGTGAGATCTGCATCTCATAAATCTTTGATCTCCTTCAGCAATATCCAGTATGCGCATACACCACGTGGTGGGTATGAAGGATTTTTTTCTAACGCGAGTTTATGGGTCTCTCTCTATCTCTCTGCCACCCAGACTGACAGAACAGCTCTTCAAACTGGGATATCCAGCTGTGCTTAGTTATTAGAGATACATTAGCAGACGACAGTGAGCTCTCGCGTGCGGGAGATTTGCTTGCATATCATTCAGCGTTCTCCGGTATGACGTAAAAGACAAGGAAAAAAACTTTAACATGAGTTTTGATTGCAATTCGATCTGTGGCTGTGACGGGATCGCACTGACAACAGTTGAAGGAACAACAGAAATAAAAATGAAATGTTACGAAGGCCACTGCACAGACGAGGAAAAAAAAGAGATACACGCATACACACACACGTGCAGGCATACACACAGGCAGCTCACACACACACACACAAGTGAACAGAAAGTCGAGAAGACACGCACACGTGCACAGTCACTTTCCATGCTTGCTGTGACTGGTCCGAAATAAACCTTCCTGTCTGCACGGCCGCTATTGGCTGAGAATGACAAGAAGAAGATTTATGTTTGTCTTCACGCCCGAAGCTGTGTGCTTTGATAGCCCTTAGCTCAGCCTGCCGAATCACGCGCGCTGGTGTTGTCGTCAACTGTTACAACTCCCCACGCAGCCACCCCCCCCCCCCC
>SMGT01004933.1:643585-656223 GCA_004794575.1 Lanistes nyassanus
ACGTACAGACTGTCGTGCGGACTGTAAGAAGCATTCGGGAACGAGTGTAATGTTCTGAGAGTGTTTGTGCATCACGTGGTCATTCATTTCTCGTAAGCAGAGGCGAGATCGAGGTACGTGTTTTGTCATTGTGGTTAATGGTGAGGTGGGTGATGTATGTTGGTAAGGGAGAGGAAGTGAGCTGTGGCACAGCCCTATCGTATTAGATGAAAACCAAAATTACCTTGCAAATAAACTACATTTTTATTCTCTTTCTCAGAAATCATCTTTGTTATCTTTAGTTGTGTAATAGAGTGGAGTGGGGGCTCGGGCCAGGGAAGGTTAGTGAGATAGTGATTTCTGAGGTCTCCACTCATAAGTAAGAAATAATTGTTCGCGGACGAGGGGGGAACGCCACCACGAGCCATTTGTGTGCGTGTGACAAGGTCACGCAGGCGGGGAGAGCAACACGGAGGTCGGTTGTCTCTTTCAAAACCCCCAGTTCGCAACATTCGTCCTTAACATTTTTTGAAGTGATGCTCAACATCTTTGGCAGGAAGTGTCTGGCCTTTACTAAAATGGAGCAATACATATCAATTCACCAAAGAAAGTATGAAGAAAGGATGGGGAATAGGTTTGAAGGAAGAGAAAAAAAGAGAGGAGAATGGAAGAGACAGAGAAGTAGAGAGTGAGAGTGAGGTGTGAAGAAAATCCTCATCGAAATTTTATAGAGTCTGCCCTTAGCTTCTGACAAGAAAATATAACAGCAAGTTCAGTGAGTTAAAACACACACACGCACGCACGTACGCACGCACCTACACATATACTCAAACACAGACCCACAGGTAAACAAGCACGCAAGCCCTACCTTTGAAGATCTTTGAATTCTCCGAGTAAATTGACGTATTGCTTTATTTTTCTACAAGAAATGCTGGAACATGTTAATGTCTGTGATGGATTTGTCATCCTTGAAAAGAGATGTTGTCTGAACAGCCATTAATTTTCCTGATTGATGTGATGTGGCGCAAGTCAGATCCTTGAGTCGATCAATCGTACAGACTGTTAAAAGACAGGTGAGGTGATCAGACAGGTGAGGTGATAAGACAGGTGAGGTGATAAGACAGGTGAGGTGATCAGACAGGTGAGGTGATCAGACAGGTGAGGTGATAAGACAAAAAAGGGAGCTGAAATAAAAAAAGATGGAAGTATCAAAATAGGGTTGGGGTCTGACAACTAAAAAGTTCTTGTAAATTCTCCGTTCAAAATTCTTTTTGCGGTCTCTAATATTTGATAAGTAGCCTATACAGATAAAGTTTTGGGACGTCGGAAAAACAAAATTATTCCTCTCTGCCCTAGATTTTCCCCAACTCTCCGTCGCCTTTCCTTTCTCTCTCGCGTCTTTCTTTCCTTTCCTTCATCTCTCCATCCTTCAGTGAGTGTGAAGCTGGAGTTGAGGGAGTACAAGGTGCGATAACCTTTGTGATGGTGGTTTATAATTAATAAAGAACAAATGAGGATCGAGCGCTTTAAATTATCGAATGATAACTCCAACAAGAAGTACTGGAAAGAAGTACTGGTGGCTTTGTTTTTAAATATGCAGTATATCATCTGCATGGAGAGGCATTGAGTGCTCTGGTGGATGGTGGGGGGGGGGAGGTATCCGAAAGGGAGGCTATTCAAGCTTGTAAGATAACTACGCCAGAAGACTAGGACTTTTGTGGATTCGGTTAAGGATTTGAGCATTAGAAACTTTCTCGGATGTCACGCCATGTTGTGAAATTAGTTCCTCCACTGGAGCCCAGGCAGGCATTTATTTTGTCAGACGAAAATTTCAAAATCATGATATGCGATACTAAATTCATGACTAATTTAAGGCCTTCCTTTACATCACGAATATGTAGCCTAGTTCTCCAAACCTGGCCATGTTTATAAGTGTACGTATGGACATATACATGTATTCAAATAGCCAGGTGTTGGTGAACTAGAATGAGGATTCGTTCCGTTAAGAGAAGCCCATAGTAACTGCTTTTTACTAGACATTGAATGAGAACAACCTCGTGTACAACTAATTCCCTGCCTGGCCCCTTATGCTTTTATTATATACTACCACTTATTATCATTATTATGGGACTTGTTGATGCTAGTAGTACTGTATGCTTGTGTTTGTATGGTTTTAACTTCTATATGCCCCTACGGGGTCATGCATAAATCTTCCCTTGCCTTGCCTTACTAACTACTTTACGTTTTAATGACCTCTTTTATTCCTTAAAAAAAAGTCCTCAAAGCATGGGATAAAACATTTGTTTAAAGACTTTGGGTTATTATCCTAGCACCCCCCTCTCCCCGAATGTCTTGTTCCGAGGGTTTCACGAAAGTGAATTCGTACAAACAGCCGAAATGCACTGGACCATAGATTTTTTTGACACAGTGGCAGAAGTGAACGATCTCTTAGCGGGCTTCCAGGGCAAGAAATGTATTCCATTAGGTACAGAGAGGTGAATGCCCTTCACTGGAGTCGCCCACCGATAATTCCTGCTAGACTTGCTGGACCATTCCTCACAGACGCTGCTTGGGAAACGCTGGGCGATCTTCGAAGAATTCCCTGCCCGTTTAGGGTATGTTCAGGGAGTGGCTACCAATCAAACTGTACACCTCAGGGACAAGCCACTGGTTTCTAAGAATACGTCAGTACGTGATGTGAGCGTTGTCACGTGATCTGAACGTTGTCTGGACCCTGCAATGCTCACGAGTACGATCGATTCACGTGGCGCTGGCCGTGCAGAGGGCAGTTTCAAGCTAACAACTCGCTGGACGAAGACATCTTTATTGCTAGTAACATCAAGCCCAATTTTATTTCATTCCACGCTGAGCGGCAGTCACACTTCATCTTTTGGCAGTTGATAGTGTCTGTCATATGGCCTCGTGACCTTGTGTTCTCTACAGAAAATGAGTCTGCTATAACAATGAATGACCGCTCAAGATTGATAAATGTTTTTAATGGTTAACATATTTTCTAAAAGTTTGGTTAGTGAATTCAGCTGACGTTAACATATTTAAAGATATCATGAGCGTTCTCTTAGAAGAACATATTCTCGAGAAGGCAATTCACATTGTAGATTTTAACATCCGTTAAGTAAGTTTCGTTTCTAACAGTTTTCTTAAGACTAAAACATCATTATTAAAACGAAATAGAAGTGATTTGGTAGAACACCTTAGCTGAAGAGGAGTAGTCGCTACCAACCAAGAGAGCACTCGGTGTGGCTTAGATCCACATGCATGCATACCCAATAGAACGAACGACCTAACGAACGAATGAACCAAGCAAAGGACCAACCACCCATTTACTCATTTTGTATCTTCTGACTGATATTAATATTTTTATAATTCTAAATTTGAAATGAGAAGTACAGCCTTGCTCTCAGGGTTGCTGAAATTTCATCATACACGTATTGAGCTGTGCACTGTTCTAATTTCTGAAGAATTCTGTTTGCCATTTTCAGTATATTACCGAGCAGTAAGTTATTTGTCATTTACCACAGTCTGCTTGAGAATGGATGTTGTTAAATCGCTGGTGGGCAGGGATTTTCTCGGGTTGGTTGGTTGGTTGGTTGGTTGGTTGGTTGGTTGGTTGGTTGGTTGGTTGGTTGGTTGGTTGGTTGGTTGGTTGGTTGGTTGGTTGGTTGGTTGGTTGGTTGGTTGATTGGTTGGTTGGTTGGTTAGATGAAGAAAACATTTAAAACAAAAAATTCTATATTTTTGATTGTACATTACCGTGCAAAAAATAATGAGTGATTATGAGGTATGCGGTGTTACATGTTTGAAGATTTAAATTGCGGAAATACAGCAAGTCATAAAGTCGCCTGCAACAGTTAGTGGATTTGCTTCATTCGAGTTTACTTGAGGACGAAGATTTCACTTTTCTTTCTTGTTTCACATTCCTCAGTACTGTGCCCCCAAGATATCAGACGTGCTGCTGTGACTACCTGCGTGAGATTATGTTTCTACGTGCTTGGAAATTTTTCTTGGGTCCCAAGCTGGGGTCTTTCCTTGATGATAAATTCTTAAACATTACATCACCAGGCTTAACACGATGCCGGATTTAGTGGCGTGGGTCCATGTCACTAAGTTTTGCTTCTTGTTTCCACGACTGGAGCTGAAAGGCCCAACATCCACAGCGACATAGATTAGTATTTCGCACACGACGCTGGAACCATTAAGGATTCCCAAAAGATTTCTGGCAGCATGCTGAAGTTTGGGATCTGCTTTATGAGGTGGCATGATGCTAGACCACTGACCCAGACTGTACTGGCAGAGGTCCACTAACAGCTTGGTTATTTCCTCATTGTCAGAATAACAGTTGAGTCCCCTGAATGGCTTGACTATGTTATTCGTTGTAAAACAAAAACACGGTCTATTGCTTAAAAGAAACCCCGATACTATTTTGAAAAGATAAAAGTTTAGTCGTACTTTCATACTATTGCAAAAAAGTTTCTTTTGTAATTACTGATTGCACATACTTCGCAAAGAGGGAAGAATGAAATAAAAGGACAGAAAGAAAGATTACACGTGTGTGTTTGTGTGAGAGAGAGAAAGAGGGAGAGAGATCTGTGAGTGTGTGATTGTATATGTGGGTATGCGTGTGTGTGTTTGTGTGTGTGTGTGTGAGTATGAGGGTGTGTGTGTGTGTGTGTAAGTGCGTGTGGGTGTCTATGTATTTGTGTCTGTGGGCGCGCGTGCGTGCTTACCGTTGTGTGTACACGAGAGTGTTTTTGTTTGTGTTAGTATATATATATATATATGTATGTGTGAGCGCGTATGTTAGTGTGTTGGTGCGAGTGATAATGCGTGTGTTAATGTGTGTGCGCGTGTGTTAATGTGTGTGCGCATAAGGGTGTTTTTGTTTTTTGCGCGCGCGCGCGTGTGTGTGTGAGATGTTAGTATGTGTATGTGTGAGATGTTAGTGCGTGTGTGTTGTTAGTGTATGTGTGTGAGATGTTAATATGTGTGCGTGTTTGTGTGAGATGTTAGTGTGTGTACGTGTGTGAGATGTTAGTGTGTATGTATGTGGGTGAGAGAGTCCGAGCGAGTTTGTAGTACAGCTGGGTTGAATAAAATGGTCATAAAAATTATTAAATATTTACAATAAACTCAGTAAATAATCATCTGCAAACTTATCACACTCCTCTCCAAACATTTGCTGAAGCAAACATACACGCCAAACTTTTGCTTTTTACTCTGCTTCTGGTTGAATTTTGTGAAATGTAACAGCAGCATGTCATATTAACACAGGCGTTGTTTTCTGTCGGCGTTATTTGTCAACTGAAATAAAATTATGTCCTAATATTCACTACAAGGGATAAATGGCTTTACTCTTGGACTACCCTAAAACGTAGTAAATAAATAAAATTCACATAATGCAGCTGTTGGCTGTTACATCATATAACGTCTGGCTGCTCTTGTGCTCCTCCCGCATCAGTTTGGCTAACACCAGTTCCTCAAACTTGTTTACACTTTAACATTTCATTTTAATTACAAGCTGTATCATTCAGCTTCATTGGTGTGACGCTGACAGAACAACGGCGTGGGAACTATTCTAACGGCATGTTTCTAGAAGGTCGCGAAAGAAACACAAAAAAAGCACAAATCTCTGTGTTCGCTGTCCCATTCATCTTCCTTCTCAAAAAATTGCCTCTAGTCTGTCTCAGGAAAGCATCCAGAGATCCTTGTCTTTGCCTGTCTTTTGCACCCAAAGAAAAGTCTCCAAACCGGTGCGACTTTTACCATCGGGAGTAAAACTTAGGGATACCAATTGTAGTTACCACCCGTTGCCGCCAAATGGTCAAACATGTACAGTTCAAAAGCTGAAAAGCATTTTATTTTACAATTGTCATGACATTCCATGAAATCTTCAGAAAATAAAAGACATATGCCATTTTCTTTCCATAGCTCGATTTCTCCCCATATAAACTCACAACTGCCGGTAAAGCTGGACATAAAATGGTGTTCGTTCTCCCACCCCGCCACACACACGCACACACGTATCTCCTATATTGACAGAATTGCTAGGCTGTAATTTGTATTCTGATTTTTTAAATAAAATCAGCTAGCAGATGGCAGCTCCCGCCCCCCAACACACACACACACACACACACACGGCTGCTACCAAAAGTTGGATGTTTTCAGATTAAGTGTTACAAAATATTTTAATTGTAACAATAAAACCAAAACCTGCAACTTACTTGAGAAAAACACGATCTGATTTACTCGTTTCCACCACCGTCCCCACCCCCAGCGTGTCTCTGCAGCACAGGTACCCCATATAGGTACCATGGTTTGATATTTTCATCCCGTAGTTTGGCGGACTGTCGAGATAAGACTTTCTCGGTCAAGCGTCAAGCTGATGGTTGTTCCCTGATCTACAGCCTAAGCACAGCCTCGGGAAAGCGTGCCGCGAGTGCCACTGTTACGACGCTGCTATGTGTTAATGGACTGATTGTGTATTTTTCTAATAGCAGTAACTTTTGCGGCTGAGTAGGTCCTGGCTGGATTAATTAATTGGAATGCTTTCGACAGGCCATCTGCAAAACGTGGCACTACATAGAGCATATTTACGAACAACCTTTCTACTACAGCCAACACTTTGATTATCCATGCAGGAATGAAAGCCGATACTAGAAACAACACACGTGCTCTCTCTACCTTTCTTTCTCTCTCACACACACACGCACAGACGGTGAGGATGATTAAAAAGTTAAGTTTGGTAAAAGTGATACTTCATTGTCGTAAGCTCGACTCTGATCAAGCGAGTCAGTTGATTATGCTTGTGGCGAGGACTTGAAAGAATTTACATTTGACACACACACACACACGAGTGAGGATGATAACAAAGATAAAGCATTTTTTTGGGGGGGGGATTTTTTTGGCGAAAGCTCTCCTATTATCAAACGTGCCACGTTAGAAATCAGTTGCTAGCTCTTTCTCCTATAGTCACTATAGTGACTATAATCACTATAGTCACTTTAGTCACTATAATCACTATAGTCACTATAATCACTATAGTCACTATAGTCACTATAATCTGGCTAATTTGGCGGCTTGAAAACATTTGCATGTTAGACACATACACGCACAAGCTTCGTGTTCCAGCAGCGCACAAATATAAGCTCTCGTCACCAGTCTTTTTGTAAAATGTATTCAGAAAGAAATGTTACACAGTCCATTTTGTGTGTTGCCTTATGAGTGTGTCTGTGCGTGATATATGCGTGTGACACTGTGTATGTGAGTGCACGCGCGCTCGTGTGGTTATGTACGTGCACAGGTGCATAATTGTTCAAATACTGTTCTTTAAGTCAACCATTTTTTCCACTGCTGAAATGATTCCAGTTATCTTCCCCTCCACACATCCGTATGCTGAACTGAACTCCGCCGCGACATAAAAGAGATCCCATGTGTGCGCCAAACTTTAAAAGGACAAATAAAAGACATGTACGCATTCCGAATATCTGATATCAGCTTTTTGTGGAGCAAACACGATCGTGCGGGCATGAACAGCGTCCCCATCGTCTCCTATCTCAGTATGTGTAGCGCGGCAGTTCCGTTTGGAGGGTTTTCACCGCTTCCGCAATAAGACACTCAGCGCGTGGTTTAGAGTAGTGCGACTGCTTTGTTACTTTGACTGCGTTCTACTTACAACAATGACGAGGGCTGTGAGAACAACATTAAAGTTGTATGTATCTGCGTGTCAACATATGTCTGGCAAAGGGAACAGGATGCACATTGTTTAAGTCTCCTTACGATTCTCCGATATATTTCCTTTTCGCTGGTTCCTCATTCCCCCAACGAACGCATGTTGAACTGACAACCTTCACCTTCTCCCCTGTATTTACTGTTCCTCAACATCATACGTCGTTTTCTTGGTTCGCTTGTAATCAGCGGAAAATGTTCAGTTCTATTTGTAGGACTGTGTGGGAAGTCACAGGTTGTAAGTTTTGGTCACTGTTTCAGAACGTGTTTGTATTCAAAACTTACGTATCATGTGAAATGTTCCAGCCTGCAGTTCACTGCACGTGATTCTGATGTACGTAAAAACGTAAGTTCCCTTCGATCTTCTCTTGACGCTCGTAAAACTTCCGCACAACAGCAAGATGTTTCAGAAATCTAAGCCGAGACTACCGTTTTCTTCAGAAACATCGAGGCCCACGATCGAGTTTTTGCTCCAGTAGCTGTTGCACACGATACTTGGGAACAACGTTTTAGTGTGAAATTAGGGTCGATGATGTCAGACAGAGCGGAATGGTATCGTGTCTGTCCACGACCCACTAATGCCAGGTACTTCAGAATGCTTTTCATAACGGGACGACTAAACCGTTCCTCTTAATTCGTCCTGAATGAAACCAACGGGGGACACTTCCAGAGATCACACAGCGCTATCCACAGACCGTGAACTTCCCCCGCCGTTGGCGAATTTCTTTAGCAGCACGTGCTCGGAGGACGAAAGGGACTTGCTGAGCATCAGGCCGGGCGACAGTGTTGGGCTGCCACGGGTGGGGGTCAGGTGTTCGGCACTGGAGTTCCTCTTGGCAGGAGCTAGCGACGGCGACGACCGCACGGACTTGACCGCTGTCGTGCAGCTGTGGCGCGAGCCCAGCAGAGAGTTGGGACCGAAGGTTGGCGCGCGGGGGGTGGGAGGTATGCACAGGCACTGGTAGCAGAACGACAGACACGACGGGTCCGACATGTCGGCCGACCCTCGGCCACCCAGCCTCACTGTCGCGCCTCCTCCATTCTGCGTTGCAGCTGTTTTCATCCTCATCGGGTCCTTCTGCTGCAGGTTCTGTAACCCTGGAGGTAGAAGAGGGGGCAAGCGCAGGAGGTAGCGTAAGAAGCGAACCAGCTTCCAGACCAGCTCGCGCCGGAACAGGATGTACACCCAGGGGTCGAGGATCGGGTTGAAGGAGGCGAGACGAATGAAAAGCAGCATGGACTTTTTACTGTCGATGTACTGAAGTAGTCCCGTCTGGCATATCAACACAAAGATCTGCAACAAACGTAACAGGAACGTGGCTGAACATCGGGGGTGACAGAATATTTCTAAAACATTCAAAACAATACTGAAATCGGGATCGAAAACAAAACTAAGATAATACTCGCTGCCGAAGCAAACGCAGTTGTCTTCTGATTTTGAGTTTTTAAAAACTCTATAATACAATTTCCCTGAGAAACATTACTTATTTATCTGTTTATTGACGATTGCTTTGTATCTATTACCCCTGCTTGTGGTGGTGTGAAACACACGCACCGAAAACTAATGTTCTCTTTTCTTTGCGTTTCTGACAAACATTTCAAATTTCTTTCCAGTCTAGCCCAATCTTCGCTGTGTTATGGGTTTCTGGTTTGTTAAAAAAAAATTCTGATAGTTATTGAATAGTTCCAGGGTTTAATTGGTTCTTTCCTAGGATTCTCTAGCGTCTGTTCAGGCTTTCACATTCTGTCACTGTTCAGCTCATTCCTTGGCAACCTCCTTCTCCCCCCCCCCCCCTCGGACACGCTGGCTTCCCTAGTAAATGATGGTCCGTTTCCCCCATCAAAGAATTAATTGAATGTCAAGGGTGCTTGTATCCTTTTTTTCTATATTTGTGTGACAAGTTGCGTTAATTTCACACAAAGGCGATACTTAATCGACAGAAGCCCCAGGGTCTGGCGCATGCGTGGATGCGGACTTTCCTGACAGACTGGCCGCGGCGAAGGTATTCACGGAAGAGAGGAAAATAATCAAGCTTAATTAAGACGAGCTGCCGACCAACTACTCCATTCACCTCCTTCCCAGACAAGACCGATATAGTTGGCAAAGCCTGCACATGCGTGAATAAAGGCTGAAATCATCTGGCAATTTGATAGAATAAGGAGCGAATAAAAATGAAAGAAAAGGCAGGCTTCTTTGTCCTAAACAAGGCCTGCGGTATCCAAACGAAAGATTTTTTTGAACGTACTGGCTGTTAGATACGGGCATATGTGGCAGAACAAAAATGGTGGCAACTTTCGGGTGGTAATAATTTCAGCTGATGAATGTTTGACTTTGGACTTCAAGGAATTTAGGCCAAGAATGTATTGTTTGCTTCCGGTCACCCGACCGACTTTAAGATTTTCTGCCAACCCTAACAATTTTTTCCCCTTATTGGAAAAAACTCACGCACGCACACACACAAAATACAATTTTAAAAAATTTAAAACCCACCTACCTACGCTGTTTTGGCCTATGTTACCCGAAACAATTTCTTAAGACTTATGTTTCTCAAACACAGTTGCTTTAAAGGGGACATTGCTTTATAAACACCCGTTCTTCCTGTGTTTTTTTAATGCCTCGCTCACTCTGGAGAGTGTTCTGTGCCTCATCTGTCAGCGGTCCGGCTAGTTATTTTGCTGGTCATGCCAGGCGGCCGTGAAATCAATATCAGGCATTTCAGCGGAACGCTCACAGTTGCGGTGAAAGTTCGTGTCGGGGAAACATCGTGAGGCATGAAGATGCCGGGCTTTGCCTTGCCTACTTGCTGGTACTTGCTTAAGCCTTCCGTCAGGTTTTCTTCCTCGGATGGTTTCGTTTAGAAAATGTCGATAAATATTTCAAAACTTTCTTCTTTTACTGACGCGATTATTTATTGTAATTTCTGTTCACTAGCCCTCCAAATCCTACTTGCACCGTAATCTTCCCCCATCTTTACAACCCAACGAAGTCGGAGGAGATTGCTCGAGATGACCAGTCAGCTGACGTCATAAACAGGGAGCGAGGCGAATATCACCCTGACGGGGCGAACAACGGTGACTTTCTGTATATGGAACAGACGACGATATGGTATGTTATTGTAATAGTGACCACCGCGCGCCCTTGCTGGTCGTCATGACAATGGCAAGACTGGGTCAGCTTCTCGTCTACAGGCGTATTCGTTCGCTCGTTCGCTTCTGTCCTCAGCCTTCCCGATCCTTCCCGTGGAAACGAAATAATTTTACAGTCAAGATGACAAAATGTTACGTCATAACGTCCCCCGTCAGGAAAGATAGAGCGATTTATGCACCTTTGAGTCCATAAGCCCATCCCCCCTCTCTCTCTCTCTCTGGCGCGCGCGCGCGAGCGCGCCCCACGCACTCAAACCACACAGAAAAAAAGACAGAAAAAAGAAGAGGAGGAAATGGGCGCCAGGAGTTTTTCGAAGTGGGATCAAAAAGAAAAAAATGAGGGTCGTAAACAGTTGCTGTTCTGTAGCATGTGTCAGAGGTGTGGGTTCAGAAAGGACGCAGTGAGCTCAGGACATTTATAACAAAACGTTCTAGCGACTGCTTCGCTCCCCCTCCAAGCCTACTTGTATGGGATAAGGCTATCAAAACACTGCAAGCGCGGTCAAGGGCACTGAGTCATTGTATTGTGGAACTTTGCACCTAAATCGTGATGGAAGAGCCAGACGTTGTTTATCCCATCCACCCTCTACCCCCTCCTCCCAACAACTCCCTTTCCTTATTTCGTCTTTGTGAGAAAATCATGTTCACGTCAGAAGGAGAAAATAAATCCTCCCTCGCAATTCAGTAAAGGGGCATCACTCAAGCCAGTAATACAATCTCTGATTTGTAACGCCACCACAGTTTCCGGTTGCAACCAGTGGCACGTTTGATTTCTCGTTCAGGTATGCATGCGCCAGACATACAACAACGTTCATTCCGACATAATAAGGTTTCTTTACACCAACAGCAATGTCGACTGCGGTTTTTTTAATGCCTTGCTCACTGTGCAGTCAACCTGACGTTTGGGCACGTTAAAAGAGGCATTTGGGGGTGTGATTTTTGATCCCCAGTTGGAAACATCTAAAGATGTTTATGCTCTCGCTATCGTTAAGGTCCCTCCCCCCACTGCACCTTGAAGACCTTTACTCATCCTCTCTGTGCAGCTCATAATTTGCCCCGTCACCCGAGAAGAGCTGCTGCACAGACCGCGTCAGTTCTCTCCCCTTTTCCTCTAGATAGCTATCTATCAGTTCTCCTTTTGCCGACATGATTCCCTCACACTCGGTCGCCTGGTGTTTGGAGGACAGCTCTTGGCGAAGTGAGGCGGATAAATGAACTTACGTTGCAGACTTTGCCAGAAGTTTCAGTTCAAAATATTTCCAGTGCAAAACGCTCAGACCCGCGTTAGTGACCAGATCTGGGTTGATGACAGCTGCAGCAAATGCGTTGCGCAAGGCTTAAGGTCCCTAGGTGCAATTTTATTCTGGGCGTGTAGCGAGTGTTTCGGAAGGTTATCTGTGATAATAAGTCGTCACTTAACTCTTTGGATCCGGCGTTGATAGTATACTATCAACGCCCTATTATACCGTTCAGCCCGCGTTGCTTGTATACTATCAACGGATTTAAACATTTGCAGCGACGCATTTAACGGTGTAAGGGAGGTAAACTTTATATCATTGTAAAGCTCTATCATCGCCTGTTTCCCCTGCACTATCTAAATGAGTTTCGGAAAAGTTTGGGCTTGCCAAATGAGATTTAAGTGTAGTGGGGGCTGGCCAGGTCTGCTTCCGTTATTCAAAATGGCTACACGCGGGAAGAGGACCTTGCGTCTCTCCGCGGCCCTTAGCGTTTTGGAAGAGCTAAATGAAAGCGATACCAGTAACGACAGT
>SMGT01004933.1:656432-682391 GCA_004794575.1 Lanistes nyassanus
TGTTTTATTTCACAGTGGAACAATTCACCAACAGATTCAAAGTGGAATACTCCTGATTACTGGATTTATTTACCTGTGGGAAGTGTACAAGCAGTGAAACCTTCTTTTGTGCCAATTTTTTGTGTGTGCAAAAAATGACTATATTTGGCACCAAATAGTAAGTACAATTTAATATTTTTAACTAAAAGTAGCGTTTCCAGTGTGATGTGGAAGAATAGATCTTTCTAAATATGTAAAATATATTATGATGCGTTTGGTAGTTTTCAAGTAGTATTTGTTTTTAAAAAGTGTAAATCTGTGTCGCCCCCTGGGGTTACTACTTTGGGTGTAACCCTTCGGATCCAAAGAGTTAACCCTGCCTAACAGCCGGCCAACTCAAACATGCATTTAACATTCACGACAGAGGCATGCATAGAGGTATCTTGGATCTCTTGCCTTCCCCTTCAAAAAATTTAGGAAAGTGCCAAATTCACAAGGAAAACTCTAGTGCAGAATAGCCGTGTTATGCATAAGCACTAAGTAGGGGAATGTATGAGTTGGCCGATGACTGTATAACTGCTGATATGTAGGTATGCGTGAGGGATTACTGGCCCAATCTGGGGCAAGAATCTGGGGAGAAAGTGTCCTATTGTTAATTTTATATCCCGCCCCTCTCTCAACTCTTTGTCATAACACTTGCTGAATGAAGACATCGTGAATATTCACGCCTCTGGAAATTGTTAGACTGCAAGAACTGTAAGTTGTATATTGATTACGGATACACCTGTCCATGTCTGTAGAAGATGTTAAATAAAGTACTGAGTATGTTTTCCATATGTAATTGTTACAGCCGTAATGGTCCATGCCAATCACTCGTTGCAAGCTTTTTTTCCGCAATTTGTTGCAAGTTAACTCTTTAAATCTACAATAGCTGGAAGTACAACACTTTTGATTTGATAACTGTTGCAAGTGTTATTCTCTATACTTTGCAGCAGAAGCTTCCAGTTCCGCCCATCGTCCCAAGCGTAAAGGTTTATTCTACTAATCGTCGCAGTAGATCTCTCCATGTCCGCCAATCGTTGGAAATCTAACTTCTATCTCCACCAATCGTTTCAGCAGAACTCTTCACATCCGCCAATCGCCTTAATGTCCACGTCCGCTAATACTGAAGATTCGGCAAACATCGAAAGCAAGCAAGCAACTGACCTGTCGAAGGCGGCAGCCTCCATGTCCAACCCTCCCTCCTCACTATATTCCACAGTGTCGTCTACTGTTTCCGACCTAGGGGAGGGAGTGTAAACTACTTGAAATATGTGTGTAACCAGTAGGCTATAGGAAAAACACATCTGCAGAGTAGTACATTAAAATAAAAATCTAAATATGTAAAACCTAAAAGGTAACCTAAATGGAAAGTTGAATAGAATTAAGAACAGGGCGGCAGTAGAATCGACCAACAGGGACAACAACCCAGTGCAGACGAGGCGAACCACCACCAGCAGCAAACGGAACCACCACCTAGCCACCGCCAGCACAGAACATCACAACTACAGACCCCTTTCCCCAGAATCCCCTCCCGTTTCCCCCCATAATGCGGATTACCCCAAGATGGAAGCTCTCCCCTACCAAACTCAATATCGACGATGATGACGACGACGACAGCAATAACAACAACAACAACAACAACAACAACTGATTACCCCGTTCACACCGCCTCTCTTGGTCAATACGGGCGACCTGACAACTAAGCCTGTAATCTCGGAACAGCACGAGCAGTAGTTCTGCCTGAACTACTAAACTGCTGATGATCTACGAATGACAATCAGAAAAACCGCTAGCGTGACTCAGGGGTGGTGACAGATCACGTGACCTGAGGAACTGGCGATAGACCTTTTGGCAAACACCTGCCCTGCAGGTAGTGTATACGAAGCAACCGAAATCTGTTGCTTGGACAGAGTACAGTGAACATCGCCGGCAGTGGTGCCATGTCTAGAGGACCCGACCTTTCTTTACGGCACTTAAAATGTGTTGCAGAAAACGTTGTCTGTACTGCAGCCACCACAGACCTTACAAAGAAGGCGCACGGTTAAGAGTGTGTCCAAGCAACCATATTTCACGCGCTGTGTCTGACTGGACTAAACGTAACAGAATTTATTTAGATATACTATTTTTTTAGGCATCGTTTTTATTTGCACGGGACTTCCATGTATGTTTCCGCCAGATTCAAAGCTTTTTCCTCTCGGGCAGAATACAAACAGGAAACGCGGGAAGGAAGTCGTTTGTGCACACAGCAGGGGATCTCTTGATAAAAAAAGGCAGATTAGCTGACCTCGGCTGATTGGTTGGTTGGTTGGTTGGTTGGTTGGTTGGTTGGTTGGTTGGTTGGTTATTTGCTACCACCTCGCGGTGATTTCGCACTATGGGGGAGGGGGTCCTATTACTAAGCTATGCACTGAAAGAACCACCAGACCGATAGCAGCAGTAAGATGGTCAGTACGGACAGGCAATTTAAAGTGCGGGGAGAATGCCGAACGGAGTTTGGACAATGTGCAACTCCAGGAAATAATCCTTTGCCACATCTGGCTTAGAACCAGAGACCTTCCCTCTGCTAGTTTGCAGCTCTATTACTGAGCTATCCAGGGTTCCAGTAGCTGACCTCGTTGTAGGCAGAGCCTCTATATACGTGGTCTTTGCCCCCTGGTTGTATTCATGCAAGCTAGTCTGCCGTGGGCAGTACTTCCAAAGTACTTCGGCTCTGCCAATGACTACGTCACTGCCTACCTGCCCCAGAACCCCCATACCCAGTCTGCCAGCCCATCCCGATATTAACATGCTGCTAAGGTTGCACAAGGCAGTCATAGTTGTTGCCTTTGTACCTTCAGCTGGTATATTTGCTTACATACAGTTGCCTCAGAGCAAAGCTTCTCTGTCGTTCGAAACAGCAACTAGGGTGTTATAGGCTGTTGTAAGTTGTTGTGGGTTGTTATGTCTAGGCCTTTAGGGTCAGCTCAGTGCACTAAATATACCCCCATCTATGTCCACCACCCTCTCGGTATATATCCCACCCCGTCCTAAACTGCTCTATCAACAAACTAGGAACGTCACAGATTTATTCCCCTTTTAGACAGGCAATTACTATCAAAAGTTCGTAAGATTCCTATGGTTTTTGTTTTGTTTTTCAATTTCCTTGTAAACAGGTATATTGCACGGTGCACGGGTGAACTAGTTTTATATTCTTACGCGTGAAATTCTACACCCATATGGCTGGGTGACAGAATGAAAAGTAATTCGCAGTGTACAAACATCAGCGTGCTTGCACGGAACAGTTTAAACAAAATCTCCTTTCATCTTCATCGGATTCAAGCACCTACCAGGAACCACGATATACAATTTGTCGCAAAACTTGCCAACTGCACAGTGTGAGAAACTGGCTTGTCGAGATAAGAAGGATTTGAAATAAGCGAGACTTTCCGTAAGAGCTGTGAGAGAAGCAAGGGGGTGGGGGAGATGAGAGAGCGGGGCGAGAGGGGTGAGAAAGTAGGTCACTGAATGCCCTTCACGCCGAGTGGTCGCCTGGATCCGACGTGCCGTTCCTCAAACTTCCGGGTGCGTTGCCTACATCTTGCTTTTCGAGCTTGAAAATCGCAACAAAACTAGAGCCAATCAAAATATAGTATTACATAAACTATGCTAACCTCTTAGGGTCACCACTGAAAACGTTCCAATTTCCTGGAAGATCTTTACTGCCTATATATTCGCCCACCCATCCCCTCACCCCCACCCTAACCCCTACCCCTAGCCCCTGCCCTACCCTACCCCTTCCCCTAACCCCACCCCTACCCTTCCCCTAACCCCCCTCCTCCAGAAACATACCCCCTCTTTCTCCCCCCCCCCCCCGCCCCCGGAAAGACCTGCGAAATATAGCTCGCCATTTGATTGGCTCCGCTTTTTACACATCCGAAAAGACCTCGTCTTTTGATTGGCCCCAGTGAATTAGAGCTTTTACGTGCTGTTTCCGCAAAACCTTCGCCAACCTTCTGAACGTCTCTTCATTGCTTCCTGCTCCTAGCAGCTTAGAAAGAATAGCAATCGGAACACGTCCCTAGGGGCAGTGCTGACGCCTTTCAACTTGAGAGCACAGAGCTGGTTGACTAATAAGGGGCTGTTCTTGTCCTTGACACAGCCTTGACCCAGACACCAGGTGGCGAAAGCGCTGAAATCTTAAGAAAGCCAAGCGTCAATAGATCTGCGCTGCTCGACGAGATTTATTTGTACGGGGTACATTTGGCGGTACTGTATGAGAATGTCGAACGGATGTATCGTATACAAGTGCAACAGGGCACAAGGAATCAAATTCCCTTGAGGGAATAGCACCCACAGGGAAAACAAAAAGATTAGAAAACTTTGGATAATGGCAGTTCGCGAAGCAAGAGCCGAAGCAGTAACTGGTGATACTGTTAGTATTAGCACCATATGGTAGGGACCAGGGTCTACTATAACTGTCGCAGTCTAAAATATATCTTGATTTACCTCTCTTTCAGATGTTTTTCGCCCTGACACCTTTCTATTCAGTCGTCGAAGTTCATCTTTTAAATCGTCTTTAGTCCAGCTTCCATAATTTACTACCAGTTCACGAAGGTTTGAGGCCGTGATAAGCAAAGTCTGAAAGAATTTTGCTTAGTTACTGATGTCAACAAAGCAAGCTGCCCTCTGCTATGCCTTTAGCACTTTCGCTATCTGGTGGCTAGATGGCAGAGTTACCTCCCTGAACTCTGGCAGAACAGCTCATTAAGATAACATGACATTATGAATGTCATTTGCCAACCTGTTTGACGTTTTTTCCGGTCAGTTCCAGTCTCCCCAACCACCAACCATATGGTGTGCACCCTTCGATCTCAAATTTATTGCCAACTTCCTGGTTCTGATTTTTAGTTTTTATTCAGACTGACCACGAAATGCAGGTTCATCGAGTGGAAAACACGGATCTGGCCTTATCGCACAAGATGAGAAAACTAGAGTAACGTCCTACCCACGCTTTTTGTCTCCTTCCATCTCTCCTCCCGCTTTCTCTTTCCCCACTCCTCGCAACTGCACTCCCTGTATTGCCAGAATCTTTTATCTGTTCGTCAAGCACGGCTGATCATGAAAGAAGCCCCTGCGGGCTCTTGCTTGATATGGATTTCATGCATGCTGGCGACACAGGATTGGAACACACCCTCGACAGTCTAAATTTAGGTGGCTTTCATCAACGTACTTCAAGCTGTAGATTTTTTGTTTTGATGTGTTGCGCAACAAAAGATGTTTTAAAAGCCAGAAGTCGGCTAGGAACACGCGTCCAGTACATCAGAAATACGTGTGTCGGAAAAGCAGTCTGAACGCAAGAATTATGACAAGCAGGTAACTTCCGCGCCACCAAAGCCTCACATAGCAGCATCCCATCATTCAGCAGAAGGTGGAAAGAGAATAAAGATGACGAAGTGGAAAAGAAAAGAACGACGACATATACAGCTGAACACCCGGATGAGAGAAGGGAGAAGCGGCAAGAATTTCGGGGTAGAAGGCACGAGTTCACCAAAGGGACTTAACCAAATTGAAGTTGCCTTCTCTTCGCTGTCCTCCTCTTTACTGCTCTTCTCCTTCTTTCTCAATCTCTTGAAAGAACAAGAAACAGGGAAATCAGGGGTAGGGTGGGAGAGAGGAGGAATGGGGTGGCGTACACACAGAACAGAAGAACAAGAAGGATGAGAAGAAGCAGCAACAACACCAACAAAAATAACGACAATAATAAAAACTTAAAATAAAAACAACCACAACAAAATAACCACAACAATAATAAAAACAATAAAATAACAATAACGACAATAAAACAACAACGCAATAAAAACTATAAAATTAACAAAAATAACAATAAAACAATAAAAATAACGACAATAAAACAATAATAAAAGCAAAACCACCACCACCAACAACAACAAAGCATTCTTTTGCTGTTACCTTCTCGCATAGCATTCAGCTATTCTAAATATCCGCGGGTACGTGATACCATAGTGAATGAGCAAACATTCCCTGCTTTCCTTTGCGTATAAAATATTCTGCTTCCTGCCGGCATCGTGGTGGCAAATGTTGAATAACAATACAATTTGACAGTCACATCAGAAGTTCAGTGAAATGTGAGCATATAATACCGGAATGTTTTTTTAAGGAGGAAAAGTTAATTTGCAGTCCAATTTCCTCGCACGCCCTGCGTCTAATAACCCGCCCTTCCCTTTGCTTGTAAGGTTCCTTTTTATCGCGATTGTTGGTTAAATGTACCAACCCGTGCTCAAAGCATGCGTGTGTGCAATAAAACGTTATTTGTAATACAATATCGACAATTAATGCATCATGGGCATGTTTAAACACGCAAACAATATAAATGTTAGTTTATAATCAGTCTGTGCATATCCACACCCACACCCAAGTCTACACGCGCGCATAAGTCAGATTCATAAGCTGAGGTTGGAGCTGTTTGAGTTAGGGTGGGTCGTTTGCAGACATGACATTGGCACATGTGAGGTTTTGGTTAAAAAGCATCGTGAAGTCCTCGTAGTCAATCAGCTTTCAGTCTGGTGGTTCTTTCAGTGTGTAGCTTAGCAGTAGAGCCCCATCCTCCTAAGCGCGAAATAACAGTCAGATGGAAATGGAAGCACTGTAAAATTGCCTGCCTACCTACCTATATATGGTCATTTATCTCTACCACAGTTTCCCTTCCCGATCGTTTTTCTGACCTTTGACGTGCGCACTTACGGACTCGACCCCTGTGCACCGATCTATTAACTTCAGCTACAACCCTGAACGTAAATAATGTCTGTGTCAGGAAAACCGGGAACGACATTTGGTGTAGATCATTTTCCTCGACAGAAAAAAGCAATCATAGAATGTCGGGATAGTGATAGAGAGGGAGAGAGAGAGTGAACACCTGAATCCACTTGACGGGGATTGTGTCTGGTGCGGGGATAGCACAGGGAGGGTAACGCGTGCGTACCGCTTGAAGAAAGACAGGCTGGACGCGGGTTGCCTACAGGCGATATACACTAGCTTCCCGGCAGAAGGAATCAGTAACACGCGTTGTTAACACTGGGATTCAATCAGGCTCAGGTCTTCTATCGTCAAACCGATATCATATTGCATTATTATAGCATTACATGATACTGCGATAAACAGGGAGTAACAAAAAATGCTATGCAAATTTAAACAGAGCATTTAATTTTTTTAAAACTGTTCCAGACAAACCTGTCTACCTACCTTACCCGTTTCGCGAGTTATAGTGCGGAAATACCGTTTCTTGCTTGTGGGAAACGCACGTTAGTTAACCCCCCAGACCGCGCCCGTCTAATCTATTTTTAGAAAACACCCACTTATCGCCATGGGAGTCCTCCTACGCAAGTTTCCTTTTTTTTTAACCCACTGACGTAGACAGTTTTCCAAACTTTTCAGCCCACTGCCTCTTCTTTCCATCTCTCTCTCTCTCTTAAAGTCCCAGAAGGAAATTTAGAATGTCCCGACGGTTTTGTTCCGGAAGATGACAAGGGCAGAAGAGGCCTTGGGGTAAGTGATCACGGCGTTGTTGTTATTGTTATCCTTGTAAATAAAATACAAATACTTTACTGTCCATTAACTAAATGAAACCATTCCCTTCCAGCTTGAATAATACTGAAGTACGGAAAAGAACGGCTTTGACCAATCTGGGTCAAAGCTGGGTCAAAGCCTGCACGAAGCTAGTTGTCGCCTTATCCCACATAAATGCTCATATCACTTTCACAAAAATGATCGGAAACTGTGAACAGCTTTAGAAAAGGGAAAGAAAGAGGATTGGTTTCAATTGCATTAACCCTAGGTCGACGTCGGCTTAATGCTATCGCTTGCTAAGCCTCAGACCTTGAGATCGTCCAAACGACCAAAGCGTCCTGATGCTTTTAATCTCTGACAGCTACAAGCATCGGAAGCGTTTGTCGCTTCAACATGATGGTCTCTAATGGTGAGGCTTATATAGAGCGTGGGATAGCTCTCTAAGCCCTTCTTCCTCACTCCCCATGTACCATCCCCCATCGCCCGCCGCCCACCAACAACCCACGCACTGACATGCACCATCCAAACGGACGATATTGAGATAACAATGTGAATAATGCGGACCTCCACTAAAAACGTAACAGCTGATGTGCTGTCCCAATGGATGAGTGGAGAGACAGATAAAGTCAGAAGGTCAATTTACCAAGGAACCCAAAGAACGATTGTTTCTCTTCCGCTCCCAACTCCCTTCTAGACTCTTGAAACTTGTAGACTAATGACAGTTCGGTGTTTTTGCCAGGCAGGCAGGTTCTCCTGCTGAAAACTTTTTTTTTTGCAAAGGTCTTATTTCCCCCCTCCCTCCTCCAGCCTCCAGGTATAATCAGTTCGGATTTACTCTAGGGTTACCAGCTCCAAGCATGAGCAGTGTGCGACTGTTGGTTCAGCCAGTGAGTGAGGAGTGGGAATTGTGGTACGTGTCTTCATCTAAGTAGATTTCAAATGAAAACTCTAACAACCCACAAAAACTAGCTCCTTACCACTTCCGCTAGCAAATGCAACCAAAAAAAAATTTTGGTAAAAACATCACAGGCTGTTGGTTGACCATTTTGTTTTACCGCCTTACGTTCGGTCTGACCAACTTGTTCTGATGATATGGGTCAAGATGGCCCTGTCAAGCCCTCCAGAAGGATTCAAGCTTCATAAAGTCCATCTAAGTGCTCCTCTTGCGCGTTATGGCCCCTTAGCACGTGCTTGCGCCCTCAATCACGCTTTAAAAAACATTTTCACACCTGCACAAATATTATGAACACCCGTGAGGTTTCCGGAAAGAATTTTCTTTCTCCGTCACTTCCTTTGCGTCTATTTTTTACCCACCTGTCTGGAGCCATACGAAAGTGCTGCTGTTTGTTCACCCCTTTCCTCCACCCAACCCCTCCCGCCACGAGCCCTTGGAAGTGACGTTTATTTTCCTTTCTAAAAGACGTCACGTGCAAGTGGAAGATTATGAGTAAAGGGCTTAAAAGGGATCGCAAGGAAACATCTAGCATCAGAAAAATAGGGTTTTTTTTTAATGCTGCGTATTGTTATGGCGATGCAGTTGGGGGTAGGCAGTTAAGATATTGATGTTAAATGCAGTCACCCCATTACTAGAACTCTCTTCTGTGCGTACGCAACATCGCTGTAGTGTAGTATGACAGCGTGAAGATCACTGAACTGGGGGATCTCAGGCGGACATGCTTCAGTGAACGGGGGCTGGGGGCATGAAGAGGGGAGAGAAATCAGTTCCTGATGTCGGGACTGTCGACAAGCTCACAAGGAACAGCTAGAGTGTAGAGTCCCATCATGAACACACGCTGTCCCACTGACTTAAACTGAGGTAAAGTGTACCTCACCTGTAAGTACAAATGTACTCTCGATTCTCCCTTTCTCGGGTCCACGAATACATGCGAACTCTCTCTCTTTCTCTCTCTCTCTCACACACACACACACACGCTTTTGCTTATGCATACACACTCGATGATGCATATATATATATATGCATACACATAGGCCATGACACACGCAAGAACATTTCGGCAAAGAGAAGAAAGACGGACAGGGAAACACATGAATGAAAGAAAGTGAAATGAACGAACAAAATCAACGAACAGAATGATCTTCGTCCTCATGACCTACACAGTTAACAACAGCAGCTACTGCATCCCATGTGCTCGCGCACGTGTATGAATAGGTCTAAAATGTTGTACAAGATGGCATAATTATGGCTCATAGTAGGTGTCTATATATATATATATGTATGGGGCCTTTATATACTAATAATTAGTATAAGATGAAGTGTTGTATTGTCTTTAGCGGGTGCGGTGTAAGATGTTACTAGGGTGCATCTGCTTTAGTCACAGTCAGTCAGACTGGTAACTAGATGGTTAACTACTGCTAAAGCAACTGTTCTGCTCCATCAGTCAAATTGTTCAATCCGCTGAAATATCAGACCGCATCACGCCTCATCCCCAAAGACGGAAGATAACAGACATGAAAAAGTGCACCACAAAAATGTGGTTGACGCTAAAAGAAATGAAGACTTTCTGATCAGGAAAGACAAAAGAATTGCTAAACCTTAAAAGAGAGCTAGATTTTCACCTTCAATAAGGAACACGCACACGCACGTACATTGATTATTGCTTCAGAGACTTTAGAACTTCCTCACCATAAACAGCAACAGTTGCTCGATGGTTGAAGACATCAGGCTGTACTTACCATAACAAACAACACGTTGGTCAGTACTTCAAATACCTCAGTCTGTACGTACCATGACAAACAACACGTTGGTCAGTACTTCAAAGACCTCAGTCTGTACTTACCATAACAAACAACACGTTGGTCAGTACTTCAAATACCTCAGTCTGTACGTACCATGACAAACAACACGTTGGTCAGTACTTCAAAGACCTCAGTCTGTAATCACCATGAAGACCAGTACGTTGATCACTGCTTCAGATACCTCAGAGCTTACTCACTATGAATAGCTAGCAATACGTTGGTCAATGATTAAAGCCAACTATGTGCACTCACCATGGCAGATAATACGTCGGTCAGTAATTACAGACTTCAGACCCTACTCACTATGACGTCTAATATGCTGGGCAAAGGGTAAAAACCCACACACAGAGCAATACGCTGGTCAATAATTAAAGACGTCAGTATGTACTGTACTCACCGCAAACATCGACATGTTGGTCAATGATTAAAGACCTCAGTATGTACTCACCGCAAACATCGACATGTTGGTCAATGATTAAAGACCTCAGTATGTACTCACCACAAACATCGACACGCTGGTCAAGAATTAAAGACCTGTGTATGTACTCACCACAAACATCGACACGCTGGTCAATGATTAAAGACCTGTGTATGTACTCACCACAAACATCGACACGCTGGTCAAGAATTAAAGACCTCAGTATGTACTCACCACAAACATCGACACGCTGGTCAAGAATTAAAGACCTGTGTATGTACTCACCATGAGCGGAGCAAAGCAGGCCGTGAAGACCACGGTAATAACAAACAGCATGACTACCATCTGCACCTCTGCGAACCTCTGGCTAGACACGCGATAGGTTCGCTTCCCCTGCGCATCAGAGGCATCCAACCGGCTCTGACGGGACCTCAGCGTCAGCAGGGTGGCGATGACCCTGACGTTGCACACGAAGGTCACGGCCACAGCGATCAGCGCCCCGACGGGGTAGAGGATGTTGAAGGCCATGTCGGCGGGTGCCGGGCTGAGGTAGTCGAAGAAGCACCACGTGCTCGGGTACTGCTGCACGTTGCTGCCCACCCCGATGAGCGGCAGGGCTGCAATGGCAGCGGACACCCCCCAGCACCCGAATAGCGTCAGCCGCCCGAACTTTGCCGAGAAGCGGGTGTGGTAGGTGTAGGGATGCCGGACACAGATGTAGCGCTCCACAGCCATGGCGCAGACGATCAGCATGGTGGCGTAGCCGGCGAAGATCATGGCGAAGGAGAAGAAGTGGCACAGCGGATGGCCTCCCAGCCACCGAAAGTCGTTGAGGTACACGGCGATGACCACCGGCGACGTGGCGCACGTGCCAACCAGGTCGGTGAACGCCAGCCCGGCCACCAGCTTGTAGAACAGCGTCCGGCGCTGGTCCAGGTCGGAAGTGGCCAAAACGAAGAGCGCCAGCAGGTTGCCAAGGACGCCCGTGCCGAACATGACGCAGGAGACCATGACCGTGTGGTGCTTTAACTCCGAGGACACGCCAGGCATCTGCGTCACGTTGGACCAGCCGCTGGACAACACCAGCTGGCCTGACGCCGCATCCAACATGCTGGAGGAGGAACTTCCAACGCCCTCGACTTGAGAGTGAGGTTCGTCTTGTCCTGACCTAGTCCAATTCGTCAGCAGCCACGGCAGGTCGTGCGGGACGGACGCATTTCGGCTGGCCAGAAAGTCGTAGATGTGGTTGCTGCTGTTGCTGGCAGCAGTGGTGGTGTCCATAAAAATGTCAGTGATGTTGACATAGCTGTTGTCCGATGCACTGCCAGTGCTTATTTCCGCCATCTCGACGACCAAGTTGAAAGAAAAGGAATGTAGTCACTCTCGATCTTCAGAAATATTACTTCCAAATCTTGTCTGTGGTCATTAGGTCTTCAGAAATGTTACTTTTAAACACTTTTAAAATCTCCCGAGTGTTATCCCCGTGCAGTTTTCACTCTCAATAAGCAAGGTATTTCACATCTAAGCACATAGGGATCTTTCTCTCAGTTTTCTCCAGAAAAAATAATATCCTAAATTCAAGAAAATTTATTTGTAATTCGAAATGTGTGAGCTGACTGAAGCTTCGGTTTGAGTCCTCATATTGAAGATGGGACATTTATACTTCATCCGTGGTACTGAAGTCCGACTTTACCCCTGTGGCCAGCTTCATCAGTTTCAAAATTAACGTCCTTAACTTCCGTGCTTGTGAAGCTGCACAAACCCATTCACACATCTACTGTTTATACTGCTCATCGTGTCTTCTCACAGCTGTCAGCAGCTACACTAGTTACACATGCGCAGTGATAAGCTGTGTATGTCGCAGAGCATCACTTTGTCCATCCACTTCACACACACGCTTGTTGATAGATCACAACATTGTCCACACGTTCCCACGACGCGATTGCTTCCCCTCCATCTTGTCAAGATGCCTTTGTCGCCAGCGCGAAGAAAAATCTTTTCATTGGCTAATGACGCAGACGCTAGGAAGACCCTGGCAACGAGTGACCGCAGAGTGGGTTCTTTTTTTTCTTTGTCACGTGCGGACTAGGAATCCTGAGGACGAACAGGCTAGGCTCCGCGTAATGCAAACAGGCACGAGATTCCTTCTCCACTGCGAAGCAAGAGTTACGCAGGCTCAAGTGAGAATCGGTAACGAGCGAAACCACAAAACTGGAAGAAGAAGAAAAAAAAAACCTGGGGAGGTCTTTTGCCAAGGAGGGGAGTCCGCTAGCGAGCAGAAAATTAACGGTTCGAGCGCAGCAGCAGATCTGCCGAGTCTCGTTACAGCCTGCGTGGTATTAACGCTAAAACAAACCCGCGCTCGAGGGTAGAAGATCCCGGCCGTGTTCTCCCGAGGGTAGAAGATCCCGGCCGTGTTCTCCCGTGTAGCGTATCGTCACGCTGTCTTGGAAGCTTCTGCTAGTTTTTTCCAGCCCGGGCACGAGCGAGATCGCCATGCTAGGCTAAACGAGCGTTGCTTCGCTTAGTTGTCGTCTGCATCCGGGTCCTCAGGTGGCTTCAAAGAACGATGAGACTTCATTCACACATCCCACACCCCCGCTCCAGCCGGAACTGTCGTCAGTAACACCCCGACTGGGAGGCCAACTCCGCCTACACTGTTAGAGAGGAGCGGGGACCGAGGTCCGTGAAGGTTTGGTCACGGATGACTTGCAAAACACATTTCGGGTAATGGTCGTCTGCTTGCTCACGTTTCGTAGGGTTTTTCTTTTTTTTGGGGGGGGGGGCTATTGTGTTCTGTTATCTACGCGACGTTCTCCCTCCGAGGTCAGGTCAGGACCGCTCTCAATAAAACGTTCTCTCTGTGGCGCTTACCACAACGTAGAACCGCATCGAACACAATGGTTACGGTTCGCCTACCCCAAGTAAAAAAAACCCAAGTAAAAAAAAAAAAACAAGTAAAAAAATGGAGCTAATGCTGGCGTGGGAAAACGGCGAAGGAGAAACCAGGAATGATAAATGAGATTAATGTCAGATACACTCCACTTGACGAGTCTTTAAATAAAAAAAATGGCGTGGCCTTGCAGTCAGTGGCAGACATGCTTATTGACGGATCTGTGGTATGAACACTTCGTCTCACAAACAAGCATTTGTTCTTCACAGCTGTGTCTGCCAACACGATGCGCAAATCGATGACACAGACGCAAAAACACAACAGTACATATCTTCAAGTGAAACGACGGCTGGAAGATCTGTCGCTTGTCAGTCCCCGGCGAAGAAAAGTGGGGTGATCGGGCAGTGCCATCCGAGTGTGGCAATTGGCTTCGCTCCAGACTACTCCAGGAGCAACAACACCATTGCGCGTTCACCTGTGTTTGCTAACAAGAATTACCTGCTGGGGGTCCGGATCAAAGGGACGGCCGGCAGGGTGCATAATCAGCAATCAGTCAATAGCGGAGGGGCAGCGCGCCACATCCCCAGTCGCCGTCAGACGGCGCACGTTGACCTGTAGGAGGTGACACCCTCACAAGTACTGGACCGGAGGCAGACAACGCCGTTCTGTGAGGAGGGAAAAAACGTTTCACTAGTGATTCATGAAAAAGGCGCTTCAGGCTGCTCCCTCCCCCCCCCCCGCACACAAGCACTTCTCTCCCTCTCACTGGCCTCCAACCTTCTGTCCTATCTTTCTGTCTTCTCCCCCAACCCTCCATTCCTCATATTTTTCCCCCACGATTCACCTTTTCTGAACCATGTCTGTCTGTCTGTCTGTCTGTCTGTCTGTCTGTCTGTCTGTCTGTCTGTCTGTCTGTCTGTCGGTCGGTCGGTCGGTCGGTCGGTCGGTCTGTCGGTCTGTCGGTCGGTCGGTCGGTCGGTCGGTCGGTCGGTCGGTCGGTCGGTCGGTCGGTCTCCTCCATGTCCCTCTTACTTTCTCATCTTCCCTCTTTTCTCTACCCATGACAGCTGTGTTCGCTCGAGCTTCTGCGTGCGTGATGGCGTGCGTTGATCATCCTGTGTACAACCTTCTCTCTTTCTGTCTCTTCTTTCTTTCCTTCTCTCCTATTCGGAAGATCACTGCACTTTTAGCACCTCATAATTACGTGACATCACACAGTCATTCCCAGTGACGCCACAAAACTCACTTCCATCACTCGTGATGAGTGTGTGTGTGTGTGTGGCGGTGGGTTGGGGGGGGGGTAGAGTGTTTATAAATATATCAGTGTAACTGTGGTAGCAGTACTAGGAGCGATCTCTTCCCCCCACCCCACCGACCCCATCCTCTTTTTTTATTTTGCCTTGTTTTGTTGAGAACGGGGTTCCAATCTGAATCTCCTGCCATATAATGCGCACTCGCTAAAGGTTGACACGCGAGACTGTGATTACCCAGCGTCCCTCTCCGACAGAACTGCGGCATCTACTTTTCTCCTTCTCTCTGTTTTGTGTTTTATGCTGGGTCAGCGCATAAAGCTACATTAATGAAAAGTGGTCTATACAAGCACGCTTTGCTGCAAACAGCTTTTTATAAAGCTTACCAAAAGACCATTCCAACGTCAAGTGCTTTCTTAATCTCTTTGATTCTGGTGCGCGAATGGGAGGATTTTGTGTTCGTGTTTTTGAAGGGAGGCTCTTCCCGGCGCCGCGCGTTTGGCGAAAGACAATGTTCTGCATACGTACATTCTCCACTGGCAGTCAAGTTCTTATTCGGCAGTCTGTGACCATCCTTTGCCCTGCCCCTCCCCCGACAGCCGAACGTAAAGACTCCTCACCTTTTTTTGTCTGCAAGCAACGTATCCCCCTTGGGGTTGCCGTTCAGCCGTGGGGCAGAACCCAGTCGTGTGTATCGCAAAGAAAATAACCAGTGACCTCCGAGCCACAGAGTCAGGAAGCCCCTCGTCCACCAGATTTGCATCTTATTTCCGTCGTTAAATTTTAACGACCATTTCTTGTCGATGGAGATGTAGAAGAACTTCGTGTATGCGAAGCGGAAGTGATCTTACATGTTGAAAAAAACCGCATATTTTCTTGCAGAGTACTTGATCAATTCTTGACAACTTGGGTGTTGGACTGAGGTAATATAACCATCTGAGGCAAACCTCCCAGATGATTTAAACTTTTTTTTAAATCTCAAAACTAATTAACCTTCTGCGTGTGTCCCTACAATCCATTTCTGTACATAACATGTGGGGGAAAGGGAGGGAGCGGGTGGCGAGTGGTTAGAGCGCTTGGTCTCTGAACCCGACGGCGCTGGTTCGATATACTCTATGCCAGGCTGACCCACTGCAGATGGGTACCCGACCCATGGGTCAGGGGAGGTAAGGCAGCGAAGGAGATGAGACTGGCACTGCCCTCACAGTGCTGGCTCAGAGAAAAGTGTGGGGGAGGGGGCGGTCCATACACAAAGTTGAATAAAGATGGCCGATGGTCAAGAAAAAGTAGTCAAATGTGTGATTTAATTCCTTCAAAAATTCAGAACCTGTAGCTGCTGCGTCATTTATGAAAACTTGTAGAACGTTTCGCTCGAAATCTGACCATATCTCCCACGTTTGCTGTTAGATTAGGTCCCTGTTCCTGTTTTCATTTGGCTTAATCGAACAGCGTGAGACAAGCACAGGCTAAATTTTCGATCATGTATGACCTAGATTTAAGCCCATATAACGATCCTGTCCCTGATACACGGAGAATCTGACGGAAACCCTAGTTTCTTTACAGTTCTAGTCTGTACTGTTCCCTGGTTTTTCGCTCAGCTTCTTCTGTCCACCCCAGCTTGCGGGCATGTTGCCCATGAGCGCAAGTTCCTAGAGCATTAACAAAGACAAAACTCTTGAGACCTGAAATCTATTCCTGCCTGCATATTTATTTATTTTTCCCCCGCGGGTTTTTCTTCTTCGAACACAGACGCGAAACGATGTTTATTGTCGT
The DNA here is from genome assembly GCA_004794575.1 of Lanistes nyassanus. NCBI lineage: Eukaryota > Metazoa > Mollusca > Gastropoda > Architaenioglossa > Ampullariidae > Lanistes > Lanistes nyassanus. The sequence continues at coordinate 673,108 of SMGT01004933.1, forward strand.
GTTAGTGTCTACAGAAGCAATTAACAAAGGGGGACAAGTTTATCAACCAAACACGGTGATACATTTCACTCAACGTCAAGCTTAATCTTTATCCCGAACTGCGAAACAGCCAAGTTTCCTTACTGCGTCAGGAGACAAAATTATAGTTAAAAACAGTCTGGATTCTTCATGGCAGGCAGATATTTTTGTTTGCTGGCCTCCTGGCCAAACGTAAGACGTATGTGATGTTTGATGCAGTCTGTACTCGAAGAAAATCCAGATGAAAAATAGAAAACAGCATCACTGGATGATTGATAGACAACACAAATCGCCTCTCCCCCCCCCCCCATTTCTCTCTCTCTCTCTCACACATCTGTCTTTCCCTTTTTATTTCTCTCTTAAGCTCCAGCAAAATGTCAACGACGTCACGGCTTTATCATCAGGAAGACGAGAACATTGGTTCGACGATGGATCCGTTAGACGTTGTGCTGGGCACGAGCTCTATCTGCAGCCGTCACAGAGGACGTGCAACAGACAAATACCGCGTCCCATCGACCTGGTTAACCAGTCCTGCATGGTGTTTACCGACAGTTCGTCCTCATCAAAGTTGGTACAAGACCCTCAGAAACAGCACGGGCTATTTTGTTGTTAACTTTTCTTTTTACTGTTCTCATATTGTCTTTGATTCAAAAAAGGCACTTTACAAAACTCTCCAGTGAACTTCAATATCGGAAAACGCAAAACATTCTGGTAAGAGTTATCTGCCCTCCAATCTTTCGCAGACGACAGCACAATGAAGGCCTTTGTACACAGAACGTCTTAGCTCAAAAGGGCAAAGGGAAGTCATTCGAGTGTTCCAAGGCAATGCAGGAAGTGCAACCCTTCTTTCAGGCCAGCTCGGTGCTCTTGGGTCATCGGACTCCTGAGTAGGATTTAAAAAAAATGACATTCACTTCTACCGTGTTCATCGTATAACTGGTCACTTCGAGTGCGTTCCCTGAAAGATCTGAAGATATTTTTCCCCCTGAGCATTTAAAACTTTTCGGGAGCTATTCCTCGTGTTTTCTCGAAAAGACCGCTGACAAATAACTATCAATCTCCTCCACTTCTGGTTTTACCTGTTGCTGAGATACCAGAAAACTAGGCATAACGGTCACAGTGTAGCTGCAGGTGAAATTAAGATAGAAAAGTAAACGTTTCTGTTAAGAGGAGACGCAGAACAGTAAACTTTTCTATTAAGAGTAAACAGCTTCATTCCACAGTCTGATTTTTTTCGTATATAAAAGCAAAAACTTCGTAATTGGCGGAACAAAAAGCAGAAGACCCATCTGAAAACCCGCCTTGCGTCGATGTAGATCTTGTCCACTAATTTTTTATCATTTCTACTTATCTTTTTTTCTTGTCTCGTATATATATATATATCTCATTCTGTGAGCGCGCGCGCGTGTGCGTTTGTGATTATCTATCTACCTATCTTGCCGCTCTGTAATTCTAGCACTGCATATCCCGAACAAAGAAAAGGTCAAAGGTCACAGGTAAAATGCACTCGCATGCAACCAGCTGTCTCGAAAGCGATCTTGTACATACACTGCATCTGATGACGGACGGCACGCATGCATGCTGCTGCTATCCCCCCTCCCCCACTCCTCACCTTCACCAAAAGCTCACTATTTGGACAGCTCAGTCTTTTGTAGGAATATCTAAATCTTAAGAAAGAAGAAAGTTAACGCCGTTATTTTAAGGTCTTTTTAATCAGTTTTTGGTTGTTGTTCATTAGTGGTTAAATTAGAATATAGGTCATAACTCCTATTTTTTTAAAACTGTTTTCAAAATCAGATGAAGTAACTGAGTGTAATAGTGCATTTCAGCATTTGACAAAGACTATTTTCTAACTGCATGTCATTTATGGTGGTTAGTAAACACATAACTAAACATAAGCATTTCTAGCTTCGTGGTACCTTTAATAAGGTGAACAACGGAATTTGAAAGTTTTTTTCCAGAGGACGACGACTTTCGTTTGATTCTTGTTCAAAATACATGAATTTTAGTTTTTCTTTTGAAATGTGTTCCCTCCACCTAAGCTTGGTGAAGACAAAGTGTTAGGCAAACTGCCAGATGCCAACAGGCATGGTTCTATACATGACAGGTATAAGTCAGGTATTCGGCATTCTTGCATACACGACTGCAACGAAAGTGGCCGGCGATGAAACCAGTCTGACACACAGCACCTAGCTCCAGGCAGATCCACACATCTAATGCTGTCAAATGTGTGCATGAACTCACGTGCGCTGTGCATGCACACAGAATTTACATTTGTGGGATAGAGACCCTTATACAAACACATGTATATAAAATACGTATATATATATAAACAGAGATTTGTATGTACGTATATTTATTCTGGTCAATTCATATGTATTCGTACCTATTCATATATATTCAAGTATGAGCGCACTTCAAGCTCGTTTATGTGCAGTTATGTATTCAGCTGATTAATAAAGGCAGACACTAATTAATAGTGATAGATAAGGAAGTGGTGCGCTCCCACTCACCTCTCACTCCCAGCATGCCTTTATGCTCACTCACTCGCTCGCACAGACACACGAACGTAACCGCAAAAGCGCCTCCTCTCAAACCCCGACGTCAGCCATCAATTGCTTCCTGTCCCCCTCCACGTCTAGCTTCGAATCTCGCCAGTGGGAAAACTACAGAACATAAAAATCCGCTAGAGGAGTGCTTACCCGACGAGGGGGAGTAATTTCTTTAAGCTTCTGTGATGCACGAAACAGATCTGATAAAACTGTGCTCTGTGCCAAGAACCGCGGTCTCTGCCTGTCTCTGGCCGCCCGCTCCCAGCGAGGCCATCAGAGGAGGCGGCATCAAGAGACCTGTTGTGTGGGCAGACCGCAATGTCATCAAGATCATTAGACATGCCAGTTTGTCAAGTCCGGGTCTTCCTGGACCACCCGGAAAGGTTCTGTTTATCCCACCTTGGAGATTTTTTAAAACTGCTTTTCTTCATTTTTCCACTCGCACAAAATTAGGGAACTAGGGATAGTCCAAATATTGCAAGAAGCTTTGATTGCGACGAAAAGAGGTCTAGACCGATTCTCAGACTGCATTTTCTGGGCGGCAAAAGTGCAATAAAACTTTCATTTCATGAAAACTAGATCCGACTGTAGGTGGCGCCACACAAGCTCGTTTCTGTCTAATGAGGAAAAAAATTTTGGCGGGGGGGGGGGGGGGGTAACATCTATCGACCAAATTGGACAAAGTATTTCCTGTACGCCATCGGATGACTGTCCTTTATGAATGTTCTCATTCGATACCATGCAAGGTCGGCAGAAAGTTCACGAAACCAGCCACTAGTCTAACCATCTCAATGCAACGACCATTTTATCAATTTTAATCAAAAGATTCCCCTCTCCTCCTCCTTTCATGCGATAGTGCACGGAATATCAAACGAACATCTTTTCTATTTTTCTCTTTTTAAAAAATCTGTCATAACATCTCGCACAGAGTGCAGCTTTGGGAGGCGCCTAACAGGGAAAGTTCAGCAACATCTGCCTCGTACTCACCTGTATCTGCAGTTTTACACCTGTGGCACACGGAGTGCATGAAGGCGGAAATGATGGAAAGGATATGGGGAAAAGTCTGGCACCGCCGTAAAGGAATCTGTCGTACAAACAAACTAGTCTGAGACAAAAGTTTTTCTGACCCTCTGGCGCATCAGGAGGATGTCATTTCCGCCCGTCCAGGCAAAGTCAGGTACGCGGGGTAAGGCATCAGGAAACATCTGGTTTTCTTCATGACGCACATCGGGGTTGTGTTCTTCCCTGTCAGAAGTTTGGAGTATAATTATCCGATTTCGCTCCAATTTCGATTTTTTCCCCCATGATCTTTCCTTCTTTCATCCTTAATGACTTCCAGAAGAAGTAAGGCGAAGAGGATGACGGGAAGACAACCGGATACGATGTTCTTCTCAAGCTTTTCAAAACCTGATAAAAAAAATGCTATTTCCAAAATTTAAAAAAAACGAAAGGTGGGGAATGGGGTTAGATGGAAGCGTAAAGCCATTCCACAATTCCTTGTATCAATTCCGGAGTGTTTATTTCTTCACGCCTGACCCCATGGCCTCATAGGTTCGCTAAATCTATTTCTAAAACGAAGGTTTGATACATAGACAAACTCCGCACGAACCTGATGTGAAAGCCAGAATCTGTTTTCCCTTTATCGTCCGTCTAACAGTCCTTTTAAAAGATACTTCGCGTTCCCGTACTGTCTAAAATCAACGCTCGCTAAAAATTAGGGTAGGGGGGAGAAATTTAAAATGTGTCTAACTCCTGAAGCTTTGTACGATAGTCGGCGTTTCTTCCTTCCCCATAAGAGCACCTTTTCAAGTCTGCATTGTCATCTTCGAACACTGTAAACAAGAATTTGACCACCACCACCACCACCCCCCACCAAAAAAAAAGTTTTCTTCCCAGACTCTCTTCCAGGATTTTGTTTAAAATTCACAGGCATCAGCTGAAAGTATAACGTCTAGCTAATTTAACAATGGCATGTTCACAGTTCTAGAAATCACAGATTGTGTCTGATATCACAGCCGAACTGGCACAAAATAAATTATCTTAACCTTCACGTATGTTCGCCACCGGTGGCGGGGGGGGGGGGGTTCAGACAGCTGCCAATGACGTCAAAGCTGACGCACACCATGGCTAACACCAGGAGGCGTCCATGTCGGACACATCGATTGCTTTCGGTGTTTTTTCATTGGCCTGAATCTCGCTCACTACTCTGCACATTTTCTGTCATTTTCGTCTGATTAGAAAAGGTTACAGCAGAAGAAAGGGAGTGGAGGTTTTTTGGGGGGAGGGCGGTATGTTCTGATTCTTTGTAGCTCACTATCCGTCAGAGTTGTCTCCCAGAAGGCAAAAGGCAAACCAGTCGAGAGACGTTTTACGTACTTCGCGAAGCACAAATCGATGGCTACCTCGGGCGCAATTCCGGCCATCCCGACTGGCTTTGCGCAGCAAATTCCTCTTCTACCCGTGGACCATCAGCCTCTACATTACGCGGCGACTTCCTCGCGTACCTTCCACTCCCCACTGCCCAGGCGGTTCTAATTATAGCTCTGGCTTACCCTCCTCCCCCCCTCTCTGTCTCTCTCCAGTTATGGATAATCTAACATTCTATGATCGTTTCCTTGTCCAATATACAAGCACTGCATCTGAAATTTCCCTTGACATTTGCATGCACGCGCATTTTCCCAGCTAAGCTTGCCTGACAGGTTCGTGCCCATGCACAGTCGACTACAGTCGCCTTCCTCGGCCCCATCCTCCCTTCTACTCCATCCCCTCACCCCCTCCCCCACCCAAAAAAGTCCAACCACCCTTAAAAGTCTCTGATTGCATTCGACAGCATTCAGCATGGCTGACTGCGGGGTTCTCAGTGAGATTAAAAATTAAAATAAAACAAAGACTCGAAATATCTGTTACTTCACGAACAGCTCAACCTAATGCTGTCTTGTGATAGCAAATGCGTGTGCGTGCGTGCGTGCGTGCGTGCGTGACCGGGAGCCAGCGGTTACCTACGAATTACAACAGTTTTTTTAGAAGACATCTGAGTCATAACCACCAACAACTGCAAATACAAAAATGGTGGTGGCAGCCATAGGGAAAGAGAGTGACAAACATGCAAATTTCTGTGGCACCAAAATCGCCTTGCGATGATTCAGTACGCCGGATGCTGGGCACATGATGGGCGCACAGTTTCATGTACAAACAGTAGGACAAGGATAACAGAAATTATTATAAATGTTGCTGTTTTCGGTTACATTCTAAAAGCCATTGCTATCGTACAAAAACCATTTCTGATAACGTGTTATATTTTCTTCTTTATATAAAACTACGTCAGTTCGGCCAAGACTTGGCACTAAGCTTTACACACATCTTCCGCGAACTCATATTGGGTTGCGCTTCCTTCTGAGTGCAGACTGCAATCGCCCTCTGATTTATCTGACAGTGGCCATTGTGCTTGTGGAACCACGAGCTCATTTGTTCTGACACTCGAGTGCAGACTTGATCACTGCACTCTCAAGCTATTTACTCTGCTTATTCCTTCTGCTATAAATCTTTTTTTCCGCATTTGAAACGTGCGTCAGGATAGCGGCCATAAAGTATGGCAACTGCGGATGACACTGCTCCCCAACAAGCGGCCCGTGCTACATCAAATTATACATTATGTGCTTTCGGGTTCGATTCCTCGCCACACATCGATAAAACCCAGTTGACTGGTGATGTTTTCGCAGCATGAAGTGGCCAAACGTCCTCCCTGGTAAGGCATCATTGTGTTCTAAAATCTTGCTTTTGTTTCGCTGTTTAGCTGCAAGCGGGCAAGTGGATGGTCGAGCGATTACAGCGCTGGCCTCCGAGTCCGAAGATGCTGGTTGGATACCCGTTGACTGAATACGCGATTATCCTGTTGAGACACACATACCAAGTCCTGGTTGACTAAGTATATGAGTACTTTAATGAAACCAGATCTGTGTCGGGAAGCTACGACCTAAAACAGGTCACAGCCCAACCTTCTCTCCCCCCCCCCCCCACCTTTCTGTTGCAAGCGTGAGGCCATGGAGTTAGAACGTGTTTAGCGGAACCTCCACCTTCTTACGGCCGCGTGATGCATAAAGCTGTAGCAGAGGTATTTTGCAACCAAACATTTGGGATGCATCTCACAAAGAAACGAGGAGAAGGCGGGGGCCCGAGAAAATATTTTTGCAAGAGGATGGTTAACGCTAAGTGGATGACAATTACAAGCTCTAGGAAGGCAGTTGTGTCCAGGGGATTTAGGCAGACATATTTGTATTCACCTCAGTGCCTCTTGAAACAGCACACATACCACCACACACACAAAGACGTCTTACATTCAGTAGTAATTCCAGTCCGGGGTGATTTGATGTTGTTAAAAAGTTTCCGTATATCCGTTCAAATCGTCGAATAAAAAAAACAACTAAACCACTTAACGCTTGGAGTCTGTACCCTTTTTTCAAGGCCTCTGCCTAGTGTTACCTTCAAGAACCGAACCTTTGTATAACTTTCCTTCTTTTCAATTCACTTTCTCCTGCGTATAGACACTGGAACATGACAGGTAAATAAATTTCAATTTTTAAAAGATTTTTCCTTAGCTGTAAATTTAACTGTACTAGTACTGACTTGTTTGTTATGTTTGTTAAATTGTCCTGGGGCCCCCCCACCCCCGATCGATAAAGCTCCGACGCCAGCGCTATCTCCAATGTCAGCAACAATTTAAACGTATTTCAATGTGGGAGTTTTTTTTTCACATGGTCTTTCGTCATTTTCTGGGGATCGGGTATGAAATAAAACTTATACGTCACAGTAAAACAAGAACTTCTGTGTATACGTCACATTATGCAGAATGACGTGGACTTGATGGGTCCTAATGATTCGATGTAGCCGAAATATTTAATCACAGATAACGATGAGAAGGAAAGGAATAGAATTTCGTTGCAAAAATAGCAGCTGGAAAACGCAGACAGACAGACAGACAGACAGGCCGGTAGACAGGCCGGTAGACAGACAGACAGACAGACAGACAGACAGACAGACAGACAGGCCGACAGACAGACAGACAGACAGACAGACAGACAGACAGGCGGATAGACAGAAAAGGAAAGACAGAAAAGGAAAGACAGAAAAAAGGAAGAAACACTTTATGCAAACGTTATTCACTTTTTTATGGAAGCCATCACACTATCGCTGCATATACCGTTTGCAACACATCGTTCTACTGACTGATAAGTTCACTGTATGCATACATACATACAAATATACATATATACTGGTCACATATTTTTCAAAAACGTTGTTGGTGACAGCTGTCTACGTCATTCAACGACGATCGTAGCTATTCTTCGCCAACGGAGACCATTCTGCTTCAGCAAGATTTGTCGATCCCTGTCGATCAATTAATAATTTGTTCATATTTAAAAACGGGTATGAAATAAAATGCTTTGAAATTCCGCAAAACTGGAAACAAAATAATAGCAGCGGCATCTCGCTTCTGAAATTGTCTAGTAACAAGAAATGCTGACTGTCGCATAAAATAAAAGTTCGTACGGTTCTGTAGATTTCGGACTGAGACCGAACTCTTCTAGCTGCGCAGAGCCAATCCTTAGTTTATAAACAAGACAAAGCGATTCGGGTTTCTTGAACGGTGTTTCCAAACTGGTCTCACGTAACATTGCACCGGGGGGAGGGGGTTTGCGCTCACATGGTCTGGCCAGGTGCCAGAGGGGGCGGCAAAAGAGGAGTTGGCTAGCTCGCGTAGATCCACCTGCTACAGGACCAATGTTCATCATAAAACAGTTTTCACCTCACGTCATCCCCTGTATACCGCGAACACCTTTACAAAAAAACCCGGTGTGTATTAGAGCTGGTTGGGTGGATGGGAAATTGCCATTTTAGTTCAGGTTTAAAACAAGGCGCGCCATGTAAGATAATAGCAGCAACAGTTTGTATGTCAGATAAACCAAATGCATTAAAATGTTGGAATATTGTTGATTTCTGCAAAGGCAAGCAATTGCTTTTATTTTTAAAAATAAAATTTCTTTTGTAGACTGTAAAAGGTTAAATTCTGATTAATAGTCAAATTTCGTGCAGTCGGTCAAGACAAAGTGGGCCTCTGATTGGGCTAAATTAGTTTTACATATTTCTCATTGGTTAAAACTGTATGGGATATTTTATGGGTTGGCACTTCATATATTTCACAGCCACAATCATGATGCAAAGCAGTCCTACAGATGACGTGTAAGACTGTAATGACTATTTGCAGGTCGAGACAAAGTGGGCATCTGATTGGGTTAGATTAGTTTTACATGTTTCTCATTGGTTAAAACTGTATGGGATATTTTGTGGGTTAATTTCCCCTTTTGGCACATGGACCTGATATAAAGTAGCCCTACTGATGACGTGTAAGATTTATTTCAACCTTCTGTAATGCAGGTCAAGACAAAGATCGTTGTGAAGAAAATTTAGTAAAGATCAATTCATCTCCGAGGCCTTGAGATGTATCATCCAACAATCTGCGTGCATGCGCTGCCCTGCTTGCAGCCGTGTTTGCTAGAGTAACTTTTGTCTGCAGGAATGCATACGTGTATAATCTTAAATACAACCATCGATCTTTCTCCCCCTCCGCCTCTCTTTCTATATATATATACTATGTGTACCTTTGCATCTTAAATTAGTACTGACAGTGTGTGGGGTGAGCACAGCTGCAAACGGTTG
>SMGT01004933.1:682412-752690 GCA_004794575.1 Lanistes nyassanus
GGGGTGCTGCAATTTGTTACACGACATCGTCCTGCTTTGTTGACCAACGAAAAGGAGATAAGTGAAACGAGGAGGCAAGTGCAGTACTATTTTGCGGAGCTGTTATTAACGTCTGTTTTCCATCGGATCTGGCAGGTTAGTACCTACACGCACCGCCTGGCACTTTGTGGGTGCCACAAGTGTAAACTGTGTTCCCACTGTTTCTCATGTTTAGATCAGATCTGCGCACGTGCTTGCCACCATTGTGCGCATGCGGTGCTTTTTTGTGGCATGAAGACTTCTTGTTACAAACCATGTACTATAAATGAAATACAAATAAATTCATTCAAATGCACAACCGATTTCCCTTGCTGTCTTTGGTCATCTCTATTTCTTTTTTCCCTGGCGTCCTCAGTCAGGAGGAAGCGGAGGTAAAGGAGAAGTAACAGCCAAAGTCTCAGGTGTTTCGGGAGGAACTCGCTAAACGTCCCAGTCGCTTCTTCCACGTAATAAGTAAATGAAGAACAATTGTCAGCGAGAAGCAGTTAGTGAATTGTTTTGTCAGAGCCCTTTTGTCTCCGCTTTTGGGAAGGAGCCCGAAGGCACCAGTTTGATCCCCCTGTACTGCACTACACTTCCCCCATTGGAAACATCGGGAAATAGCTACCTGACCTATGGGTGAGAGAACACTGTAAACAAGAAATGTTCAAGTTAGAACACTTAGTTTGTTACCGAAACACAACCTATTTTACATTGATCTAGAACTCTTTGTTCTCGGAAGCGGGACTCTTTTGGGCGTCCGGCAGAACACATCTTGGGCTAACTTGTATGGCCGTTCGTATGTGTGTTTATATATGTATATATATTGCATTTATACGCAAAGGTGCACGAACAATCCACAAGAATGACGGAATTCACAACTGCTCTTACTACCAAACGGAGATATAGGAGTGCTTATGCAACCGACCCCTGGAGCCGGAGAAACAGGCCAGAACAGAGACTAGACCATCCCTCCGCGAAACCTTAGTTATGCCAGGGAAGCTGACAAAAACTTATTGTTCTTCAATTATCTCCTCCTCTGAGTTGCTTATATACAGGATAGAAGGTTTTGTTTGTTTTTGTTTTGTGTTTTTTTTTAGGCGCGGAAGATCAGTCTCCTGCTAGCACTGCAGGAGAAAAAGGAGCATGAGGGAGCGCACACATCCCAAACAGGAACGAGAGGCTGGAAGCAAGAGGAGGAGGAACAGAAGAAGAATTTGTTCAAAAGCTGCTGTTAGGATGGGAGCAAGTCCTGACAACTGGCGTAGTTTGCTAGTTTAATACTTCCAGGAACGAGTTCAGCTGTCAGGGCACGACCCTGAAGAACAACAAGTCACTAGTAACCGCCAGCCCAGCGCGGTTTTGTCAGGCATAATAGCGGTACTCTCTCTCGATGGATTTCAGCGGAGGTAATCAAAAATGTCTTCAATCGATCATTACTCCCGTTAAGTAAAAACGTTTGGATCTACAAAAAGCGTTTTCCCCAAATAAACTTTGTAGTTTGCTGCACTCTGCACATGGAAAACCCGTGTCTGGGTACCGATCCATCCCCTGTATTCTGGCTCAGTAATCAAAATAAGTTTGCAGCTAGGGTTGTACGCGCAAGCAACTTTAAAAAAAAGAAAGAAAATGTGAGGTACGAAAGCATTAGTCAAAAAAATCAGGATGAGTTGTAGGACATGTGTCGAAATGGTCGCAAGGTTGGAGGGCGCCTAGGATATGGAGCTAGAAATAGACTTCAAAGAACTTGAATAAGACAGGGTGTACATAGTGTGTGTGTGTGTATGTATGCGCGCGCGCGCGCGCGTGTGTGTGTGTGTGTGTGCGTGTGTTGCGCTCTTACTGTACGGACACGGGATGTACTATCCTAGTTATGAAACTCTCGGGTGAAGTGACGCATCGGCAGACTGAACGTTGGCATTGGTGCACGTGCACACACTCACCTGTCACCACCACCACCAGCGAACACGCAGACATCCCCGCTCTTCGTGACATCCACAGACAGAATGACAAGCAAATAACGATGACAGCCATCACAGCCTCGTATATAAGGTCCAGGCTGACTAAATACATGGCTGTTTTAATGAGTCCAGACCTAATCGATCAGTTTCATACCATCTGCTCTCATCTCACAAATCTGTCAGCCTATAAGCGTATGGGTGATGAGAGAAAGGGGACTTGGACTTCTTTCTTGTCTCAAGCCATATCGCTGATGGCTGAGTGGTTAGAGCGCTGACCTCCGATGCGCTGACCCAATGGTCGGGGAAGGTAAGGCAACGAGGGACGCTGGCCCACGATGCTGCGTCACAGAAAAGCGTGTGTGTGTGTGTGGGGGGGGTGTCTCTTACAACCCTTGCTTCCTTTAGACCTTAAGATCACGGGACGATATATCTCTGTGTGCATTCTTCTTCGTCTGTTTTCCATGGATTGGGGGACTGGCATGTCTATACCCTCGGCAACATAAAGGCAAAGTGAGAAGCACAAGGGGACATAAACATTACCCTTGCTGTCGCTTCATCTCGATCAGAGGCCTCCAGCTCCAGCTGCAGTTGATGATAACGACACGATAGCGAAATGAAATCTCTTCTGCCTGCATGTTTTACCGTGAAATTGCTCGTGCCTGGTGGGGAAAGGTCACAGAGCACGTAAACGTCGGGAAAATACACCTTTGAAATAAGGACATAGCAATAGAGCAAGCAAAAACAAAAAACAAGAACAAAAACTGAGTGAAAAAATTAGGCACAAGAGTAGTGTCGCATGAAAACACATGAAAATACAGGAACAGAAAGAGTGGAATGCTGAGCCAAACGTGAGTGCTTGAGTGAGGGTGTGCTTAAGTGAGTGTGTGCTTGACTGCGTACTTGAGTGAGTTCTTGAGTGAGTGAGAGGGACACAATCATTTTGAAGATTAGGACTTTCGTGGGAGTCAAATTTCCAGTTTAGGTGAAATAGTCCCCTACGTTAAAACATTTAAAAATCATATATTGCTTCTTTCAGGTTAATTTCTTATTGGTATTATTCCTTTGAAAGATTTAAAACTATTTCATTATCGTTTTAACTAATCTGCAAGCTTAATTCTTTCATTCCTTAGCTTTAAAAACGGTCCTCCTTGCAACAGATCTGTTATTGCGATCCGTGAAGATATCAAAAATATCAGATGTTGATCTCTTTCATTCTTACTCGTCTTTGCGATGTCCTTGCTGATGTTTGGCCCTACTGTCCTTTCCATGAACCCGTCCCCACCCTCCAGTACTTCCCTCTTCCCCCCTCTTTCCCTTACCAGTATTAGATGCTGCCTCAGGGGACTGGCTCTGTTGACCAAGGTGATGAGGTTTCAGCGTGTCCTTAGTAACAAGACTGAATACAGTCACGAGGCTATAATGCCACTTAGTTTCGTTGCTTTTTTTCCACAGTGCATGAGGCTGGACGTGTTGCTGACCTGCCAAACCAGAAATGAAAGCTCGGCAAAGCGACCTTTCTACTCGTTCACGGTGAGAAGATAATCAAAGTGTCACACCTGACAACAGCCGACATTCCAGGTGTACGGCCAGCCGAGCGTGCAGCGGCTGTGAGATTATAATACCAGGCACCCGAGCGTGTGAGGGCTTGCTGATAGCGCCCACCTACCCCCACGCCCCCCAACAATAGATGTCTAAAACTGTAGGCCCATGACATTAAATTTCATTTTAGGTCTGGAAAGTCTGGAAGATCTGACATCGGGGCGAGAATTCTAGACTGCCGGTGTACATCATCTTGTTTGCCGGACCCGTCTGGTTCCATGAGCGTGGTCTGGCGATTGCGGGTGGCTTCAAGTTCAAGGGCATAATTTTCCTTCTGCAGGCCATTTCAGGAACACCTGTGTTTTGGATGAGTTGATGGGATCGAAAACCCAGAAAAGTCTAGGCAGCTGCAGAGCAAGAGAACAATTCCAGACATTGATGTGCTTCTGATACTTTCTCATTAAAAGAAGTTTTAAAATGTTGACTAATGTTACTGTTGACTAATGTTATTGTTGACTAATGTTATTGTTGACTAATGTTATTGTTGACTAAACAACGCTTTTTTTAGGCTTTTGCCTACTCCCACTTCTCCTCACGCCCTCCTTTTTCATCTCATGCTCCTCTTAATCACTCTTTTGTTCCTCGTCGTCACGCCTCTTCTTCCTCCGTATTTTCTTCTTGTGTCCTAAAGCCTCTTCCTCTTCTACTTCCTCCTTGTCTTCGTGTCTAGTGTAATATTTCTAAAAGCACTTCCGGAGTCAGAATCGAATTATCGTTGCCAAACACAAAGAGGATGGAAATGGTATTGGAATAGCTTCGATTAGACTAGGAAGCCTTAAAATACTCTGCAAAAAGATCATCTTTAATGATAGTTCGTTGCGTTGATTGTCCATCAGACACCCAGCGCGTTCTGCTAGACAGCAATCCTGCAAGGACTGCGTGAGAAGGGAGGTAAGGAGATGCAAGTTTAACTGCTGCCTTAATTTTGAATTCTCTGCCACAGGTAACGCGAGAATCACTCTAAACAAAATCATTTCCCCGTGGCTCCAGTCTGTTAACGCGCACTTTTCATTTAGAACTTATGTTTTCTTGAAGCACTTTTAAGCGGTACCTGGACCTCTGTCAGATGCATCAAAGTTTACTTTCGCGAGGGAAGGGGTGGGTTAGGGATGGAGAGGTTAGTCAAATCTCTGTCTAGTTTCTTGACATGATCATGCATCCATCAATGACAGTTCTGTTCCTACTTCTTGCCCTGATGCTGATATTACCATTATCGTTGGCTGCTTTGTTTTTGCAGGACCTTCCTGTATTTCTCATTCCCTTCCCCCCTCTCCCACTTCTCTCTGCCAGTCAGAACCGGATTTCGCAGCCAAACAATTTACCCAATTTGTCAGTCGACCTTTTTTCTTTCAACAGGCTTATTGCCAGGCATTACGTCCCTTGCCCCCACGGGCTTTAAAACGCAGCCGTAATCTGCCAACAGAGGTTTGCTGACGTGTAAATCATTGCGACCCCCACCCCCCTGCTGCATGCCGCTATTGCGGTAGGTGGCAGATACACAGAAGCACTGCTTTTGCCGCTGCTGCACGTTTCTGGTTGTCAGGTGCATAATATCCTTGCTCCTTTATCCATAGATTTATCAGGTTATCAGCTGGCGATGCTGTCGCAAACTCAGACGCGATATCGAAGCGAAGGGAGAAAGAGATATGTTTATGTGAACTCCTACAAGATTCGATCGGGCCCGTACTTTAGCTGTCTTCAGCGGCCTCTGTCTACCAAAGGGTGATTCGTTTTATGAAGTTTATTCTCTAGAGGAGAATTGTGAGTGACAGATTGAGTTTCTGCCACACTTCTGATGCATGCCAAGCTGAGAGCATGCAAAACTGAAAGGCCCAAGTGGTTAGATCTCCATCATCGAATCTGATGACCTTGCATGCCCTTGGTGCCAGCGGAATCGTTCAAGAAAATTCCAGGGGCATCATACCCCGAGTCTGATCCCGGACTGGTTTACTCTCTCTCTCTCTTCCTCGTGTCTCCCGGTGATCAAGACTGTTCTGTGAGCGGGTAGCAAGTGTCGACTGAAAGGATTACTTCACACCTAAGTACCTGATACTCGAAGGACGTGCGTCGGGCAACCATTCTCGGCTAGGTTAAAAATCCAGGTGCCATGTTTTGTTTAGTGACTTTAACCGTGTTCACGGAGAGAGGACCTGTCTCCGCTTATGTCACGTACCCGCCACTTGTGAGATGAAGGACGTTTATCTTTCGTAAGCCAAATTAAAAACCGGATGTGATCAGCCTTGGACTCTTCACGTTATGAAGAGAAAAGAATTAGGTGACTGCGGCTTGGGGTAAAAAAAGGTAACAAGAACTTCACACTCCAACAGGAAGTCCTCATTTGTTCTTTATTAACAAGAACTTGGCCAAGCGAGATTTAGACAGACAAGATGTCAAAGATTCGGAGAGGGCCACTTCTTCAGGACGACAGTTTCAGGACACTTCAATATTCCACAGCACACTATGAACAGCATGAAAGTCTGAGCTTTGGGGCAAATGGATGGAGAACCCATAGACCGCAAGAACATGGAGTCTCATTTCATTTCCCATTTTGACACCATGTGCCTCACAGGACTGAACTTAAAGCACTAACCTCTCCTCCATCCACTTCTTCTCTCCCCTTCCCCCTCACCTCTTTCCTCTTATCCTTTCCCCACCCTCCCCTTGCACCAGTCCTAATAGGACACTCCATTCTATTGGCTATACCCCTCCTCACCACTGGTTGGTGGCTTAGCACGCTCTGCTTCCCCCGTACTGTCCCCTTCCCCACATTTTCTTCCTGTCCAGCGACCTTGGATAACCAGCATCTCTGACAGTTAAATGCCCAATTTTTTTAATTTGTATCTGTTTGTGTCGTCCTGAAGAAGGGACCATGCCCCGAAACGTTGACATCTTGTCTAAGTCTCGCTTGGCCAAGTGCTCTTTGTTATCTTTACGTTATAACGACCCGTGTTTAGTCGTTCCCTTGACGTAAGCAGAGAGACAAACAGTGGTTTGTCCGGCCAACAGGTATTAACGTTTAAGGGTCCAGTCGGACCTACATTTTTGGGTCAAACACAAAGTTAACGGATGATTTAAATTTTATACGATAAGTAGTCTGCAAACATTGATTCACACTTCTCTGCTTAGGGCTCTGTTAATTTCATGTCCGGGATTTTGGTCATATTATGCAGGCATTATTAATAATTTAACTGGAGAGGTTGTGTGGATGGATTAACCTAGTGTGAAAGAGGAATTTACACAACTACCGTGTATAGATGAAACTTCCTTTTTTTATGCGCTAGATATGCCACTTGATGTAATCTCCTTGACAAAATCTGTAGTTGGAATCGCGCCGGCGGAAATATAATTATTTATCTGACAAAGATACGAAATTTAATTGGAAAGAAACCCACTTTCAAACCTCAGATTCTTTTGGGTCCTTTCCTTAAAACAAGAGAAAAACATTAGGAAGGCTGAATTTCTTATTCCGCCCAAAGGAATAAGTATAGGAACAGGTCTGTAGCCAATCCAATATTGGGAAAGATCAAATTTAATTGTGAATTTTGTCTTCTTGACAAGTTATATAGAGGAGCTTTACACTGTGGGCTTTTGTCTTCCTTTGAGTGGGAGCGTGAAAACGAAGAGAAACAGTGAGACCAGCCAAACGAAACATCACGTAGAGATTTATCGGCTGGGATAATAATGCGGGATTTTTTTTCCCTGGTGCGCACCGCTTTAATAAGTTATCTTTCTTTTTTTCGTGGCACCAGCTTTGTAGATAATAGACATGTGACTTGGAAAATAAACCATCTTGAAACTTATACAGGGAACAAATGACTTCTATTTGCAGTGAAAACAGTAAGAACAACAGATTCTCTGTACTAATTAAGACAAAAACAACACAGTAGACGTTTCAGGGCATTACCCTTTTGTCCGGACAAAAAGGAAACAAAAGACAAATTGAGAATTACACGAAGACATCTTTATGTAAAAATAAAACCACCGGAAAAGAAGATTGCTTAGGGAGAGATGCACGCTCTTTGAAGGAGAGTCTGGAGGTTATAGCTGTGCTTCAGAACAACTGGGTGGGCTGTGACTGAGCGCGTGCGTTCACGCAAGAGTGAGTATGCGTCCAGGCGTGGAATTGACGCTGCTCACAGCTGACTCAGCCTGCCATTAACCTGTCCAAAGCTTCGCGTGATGTGTAACTGTTGTGTTATGCTGTAAACTCTGACACCTCACGGTAGACATAGGTATCCCGTTTCCGTTGGCTCGTACCCCCTTTGTAACAGGTCGCATAGTTATCGAAGCCCCTGAAGCCCCCCCCCCCCCCAAGCAAGCCCCTCACATTACCTTTATAACCTGCACGCACACGTTTCCTTAGCTGAATAATTAAGGATACTGGTTCACAAAAACTGTATGTCCTAGCAGTACCATCCTAATCTTGGCTTAGGTATACCTTGCAGTGGCAAGAATGCTTTAGTAAAAAAAAAAAAAAACTGAGGAAGGAAGGAAAGAACGAAAATAAGAAAGAAAGAAAAAGCCGCATAGAGTACGCTGTAATCTACTTCATAGATTCCTTTCTGTCACAGCAAAGAAAACAGCGATAAGTATCCAGCACTCCCTGACCGGCTTCCTCGCATTTGTTTTTCTCTCATCGCCTACGAGAGCTCGATGCCAGAGGTTCGCAGTAATGGCTAAAAGTCTATCTGCTCTCTTGCAAGCGTAGTAGTAGATCAAAGGAAATTCTTGTTTATGGTCACTTCAAGACCTGTTTAAGACCTTCTTTTGCTTTTTCTTATTCGTTCGTTCGTTCGTTCGTTCGTTCGTTCGTTCGTTCGTTCGTTCGTTCGTTCGTTCGTTCGTTCGTTTACTCTTTCTATTTACCTTCCAGTTTCCAGTTTCCTTTCTTTCATTTTTATGTTCTTTTCTTTATTTTTTCAATCTGATCTTTTTCGACATTCTCTTTTTGTCCCTTAACAGTTCAAAACTTTAAAGAGACACAACACTACACATGTAAACATATTTCCAGATCTAAAAAGAACCCCCACTACCTGTACCTCTCAACAGATTACTGTCTCTGATGCCGGCCTCGAAAGATGAAAGACTTTATTTCGATAATCAGACAGAAGAAACCCCGACACAAATGACGCCGTCTGCGAGAAGCCTGTGCCCTCAGTTCCCACGGTGACAAAGAGGAAGAAGCCCACTTGAAATGGGGGGGGGGGGACAGCAAGTTGGACTGCATGGGTCGAGTTTTGTTCCGGTTTTTCCACTTTCATCGTTTGCGGGGGAAATTATTTTTTCTTAGAAGCCCGTGGGCTCTGACAGCCACTACCAACGTCTGGGTTACCGATTTCGATACTGATAGCCCTACCAAGTTGATGTTTCCTGGTTTTAAATTTTTAAAAAATTCCTTCTCTCTTTTCGCTGCTTGAATCGTCCTTTGGAGAAGGACACTTCGTTCTTTCCATCTGTCTTCTTTCGATAGTTTATTTGCAGTTTTGTTCTTTTGTCTTCTTCGTGCACGAACGTGCGTTTGTACTTCCATCCTTTCTTAGTTTGTTGAGCTCGTCTGTTGTGTGATTATTTTTCGAGTGCTGGGCTGGCCAGCTGTAATCCAGACTCAGGCCTAGCGTCACAGTGACGTCAGTTATCTCCCTTCCGTCTGTGATTAAAGCCAGTTACTCCACGTTATTATCGGCCAAGTACGCGACCTTTTTACCTGGGAACGTTCCCTTCCGACATGGCTGGAACTGCATCTATCCTACGCTTGGTGCGCACAAGCATAAAACTCGGAAAGCAGACAGCTGTGATGTATGTTTACAGTTACCCAAGTGTGTTTCATAAGCGGCTTTTTCTTTTAATTTTCAGATCTCTGTGACGTTATTCACTCCTGGGTCGGGGTGTCTGAGCGTCCGTATCTACCTTTCCGGTCGTAATTGCTATTCCTTTTCTGCATTTTACTTGCGCTTTACGCACGAACAGGCAACACCCACCAGAACGCCCATGCACCCCGACCTTGCAGCCTTTGGTCGGTTCGGCACAGAGACGTCAGGAGTTTGCGTTCTTGGGTAACAGCAGAGCAGCCCCGATCACCTAATGCACTACATGTACTTCTCATTTCTAGTCTTGATTAACATAAGAAAGTTAGTTTCTAACTAAACAGTCAGTGGTAGATAACAGATTTTCAACTCGAGACTACAGAAGTAATCTTTTGAAAGATGCCTTGGCCCTTAATTGTGCATAGCGAAGCCGAGGGTCGTTTTTTTTTAAAAAAAAAATTCTGTGTGTAAAGAACTATGCAACCTGTATTTAACTTCACATTGGTTCTACGAACGGACGGAGAAGTAAGTGAGCTACCCGCGTACTGATGTGAAGAAATAGTTTTTAACTTAAGTGCATTTTTGTGGATAAGTTTTGTCTTTACGCTGGCTCTTAAGAGATATTACAGGTTTATTTCACAAATATGGATATTCCACATGTAGACTAAAATGCAGGAATTGTAAGAATGTACAAATTGTGTGAAATATCGATTGCAATAACGCTGAGCTGCATATAGATACTGTGTTCGGTGTTGTGAGAATAGTTATCCGCTCCCCGGAGGGCTTCACTGCGCATGTATGACAGCCTAAGCATGCTTGGATTAGGCAACGAAAAATATCAACAAGGGGAAAGTAAGTAAAATAAATCATAGTTTTAAACGTTTGTTACCACAGCAAACACTTCAATATTAAATTGTAAGCTTATCAGCAAATAAAATAACTGTAATGAACTGCACAGATCCCAATTAAAACTAGTAATCTGTGTTTATTAAAAGACAAGAAACAAAACATGCAAATGGATCGATCTGACTTTGGAATTGCAGACAGTTGACAGACATACGCTTAACAAATTTACACAGTGTTTTAACAATCAAAACTCAGTAAATAGATCGCGGAGAAACTTCAAGGTAGTACATAAACGTGACGAGCGTCCCGGATAGTCGGATAACTATTCTCACAACATCGGCGCATGTACCCTCCTGTACCCTGCGTGTGGCACCTGTTTACAGCGGGTTTCGCCTGGTACTCCGGTTTCCTCCTTCCTTTACAGCCCCCACCCCCACCCCAGTACCTTCATCAGGGGCTTTAACCGAGCTGCGCGCCTTCAGTAGCTAGGTTTTACAGCAAAGTTTACGTAACCTCCGTTTACGTGATGCAGAACAACTCTGATCTTCGGACACGAGGTGCACGTGTTAGAAACTGCGGAGCAGTGGAGTACAAAGACACTCGTCGCGTTCTGCGCATGCGTCTGTGTTTGACATTTCCCGCCGCCCGTATCAAGACCCAGAGGGTGTAACGTTTTCTCGGTGTTTCGCCAAAGACTCTGCTACCAGATACATGCTCAGACTCTAAACATCACCGGTAGACAATTAGGTTCATCAAGTCCCCACAGCTACCCAGCTTTCTCCTTTCTGCACCCTCCGATTGTGAGGAGTGTGAAGGGGTATGGATGAGGGATAAAATTCACTTCGACATACTTAAATCTATAAGGTGTTGTTAACCATTCTATAAGCCCATCTTGTCTTCCCGCCCCTCCCCCACTATTTTCAACCGTTCTTATAAGTAAGGCAGAGTTTACACGGCTCGACTAACATATAACTAATAAACAGAGGCAGGCATATAACTAATAAACAGAGGCAGGCATATAACTAATAAACAGACCCAGGCATATAACTAATAAACAGACCCAGGCATCTAACTAATAAACAGACGCAGGCATATAACTAATAAACAGACGCAGGCATATAGCTAATAAACAGAGGCAGGCATATAACTAATAAACAGAGGCAGGCATATAACTAATAAACAGAGGCAGGCATCTAACTAATAAACAGACGCAGGCATATAACTAATAAACAGACCCAGGCATATAACTAATAAACAGACCCAGGCATATAACTAATAAACAGACCCAGGCATATAACTAATAAACAGACCCAGGCATATAACTAATAAACAGAGGCAGGCATATAACTAATAAATAGACGCAGGCATATAACTAATAAACAGACGCAGGCATATAACTAATAAACCGAAAAGTCCACTTAAAACATTCTGAGGATGGACAAACACAAAAGTTAAAAAAATAATAAATTGCTGATGATATAATATAAATAATAACAGTATAATAAATTACAGTTAAACACTATCAACATACAGTCTCAATGTTCATGCCATAAGGTGGTTAGTAGGTGGAATTTTAACGAATTTACATGTCTATATAAAAAGACATTTTTGGACAGTATGTTACCAAATTACGTCTTTGAAACCCTGTTAGTGTTAGCTAGCTGATGGCTGCTTAATTTTGTCATATTGTCAAGCACTGAGACTGCCATACGTCTGTTTTCATCTACACCTCAGCATAAATTCTTTAACACCCGAAAACATATTTTACCATTTATGGTATACACCCCCCCCCACATCCACAAACAGCTGCTTACAATGAAACCCTTGTGTTTCTAAATGACAATAAAACCTCAAGCATTAGATTAGCTAATTTTACAATTTAAGTAACTTACTAGCTTCAAATAAGTCCGCTTCTCTAAACTTTCTAAACCATTCGTTTGACACAGATGACACAGAACCGAACGTTTTCGAGGGCGTTGGGTACGTCGGTGTTAGCACAAGAAAATTATGCACCGTCGTCTTGAAAAGACAACTGATAAGTCCTAGGCGTCCTGGAATCCACGCCTTGGAAAATGTGTCCAGTGGGAACCGACAGACAACAAAGCGTCTTTTGAGATCTGTGTGGAAAATGGCGAGGGATCAAAGCACACCTCTTCCATCTATAAAAGACAGGATACATTGTTTCAAGCAACATCCTGGTTCTCCCACAGGATGTATTATTTCGAACAACATTCACTTTCAGGAAACTGTTCGCTTGCCTGGTGGGCCCATGCAAAAGAACAAACAAAAGTTGCTGTGTCTTACCTCCTGTAGCTGCGAAATGAGTTGCAGCAGTTTCCCATGCGCTCCCAGAATGCACTGGACCGCAACATATGTCTACACTGAGTAGTACTTCAGAATACATTACAGTAAGCTTTCTTATTCCAGAGATTGTCTTTTGTGCATGCGTAGCTGTAACATTTGCCTAGGTGTGCCATGTTTAAATGCATTGCTGTGTGCTAGTCAACATTTTTATTATTTCAATCAGCAGGAAGGTTTATAATCGGTTTTCCATTTTAAACTACCTTTAACAAAACAACTATAAAAGTATCTCACAACAACTTCTACAAAACTAAAGACTATAGATGCACACTTAACAGAAAGGAGTTCCACAAAAAACCGTGACATCCAAAAACTTCCATACATATGCTTTTTTCTTTTTTGATTACGTGTGTTCATAGCTTCATAAAACTGCACTTGATTCCCTTCCAGAAGGGTAGAGGCTCTTCGAAACTCGGGAAAAAAAAGTCTGGATTACATTTTTTTCTACTTTCTATAATGATGCGCATTTGAGTCCGATGTCATTTCTCTCCATTCAGGTTTATTACTATCTGTAAAGCAGATAACGCAATATTTTTACAATTTTCTAGGGGGGAGGCACTAGCTAGCTGACAGACTTCGGTAGACCTCTGCAACTATATTATCTTAACAGTCAAGGACAACTCAGTAGGAATTTCTGTAAAGTAATTTAATGCTATGACGTGAAGGTCTGTAACCAGATATGCAACCTGGAATCCTATAAGAATTTTCTACAATTAAAGGAGCGCATAAAGGGTAGTTGTCTGAGAATTGTTCATAAAGATTGCCCTAAAGTTTATTGTTGGATTGTCCCCAGGGCCGCAAGCTGTATCTGAAACTTATGGTCAGTTTTACGCATGCAACGGAAATAAGTATGTCTGTGTTACTAAGCCTGCAGAACGGTTAAAAATGTGAATTCTGTTTTTGAACCTGTATACGATGTCTTCAGCATAAAGAATTCCTTGTGCTTGTCCACATTGCAACAACCTAAGCCACTCTTTATAACCCCAGAAAAGCAGCCGTTTGACGTTTGGATGGGAAATAGAGATGCGTACCAGGTATGCATCTTCTCGGTGAATGAGCAAAGAACGTAAGACAATAGTGTTGTATTGTGCTCGTATGCACAAGATAAACGTACATGAGTGTGTGTGTGTGTGTGCGTGCGTGCGCGTGCGCGTGCGTGCGTGCGAGTGTGCGTGCGTGTGTGTGTGTGCGTGCGCGTGTGCGTGCGTGCGTGTGTGTGTGTTGGGGGAGCAGAAGGGGAGACCAATGTAATTCTTCATCCTTTCCCAGAGGACAACAATCTCTAAGGTTTCGAACCTTGTCTTTCAAGGCACCAGTCTCAAGGAAGTGAGCTAACACTTACCAAGAGTAGGCTCGTGCAGTTTGGTTGGTTGGTTGGTTGGTTGGTTGGTTGGTTGGTTGGTTGGTTGGTTGGTTGGTTTGTTGGTTGGTTGGTTGGTTGGTTGAGAGGGAGGGAGGGTGAGAGCGAATTATTCGTTTTCATCCACTAATCGCTGCAGGAAACGTGGCCCCTACGCATCACTCTGGTGTGGTGTCTGGTGCCAGATCTCATAACGCTTACCTTACAATAGGTTCTGATAACGTCATAGTCGCAGACCTGATTTCGTGTTTTATTTATAAGTTTACACGGTTGCCTAGCACGGCGTACCCGGTCTTCATGACTGGTCTGGAAGTGAAATATCAGGGCTCCGTCAGCACAAATCACGTCCCCTCCTCCCACCCCTAACCCCTCAATGTCAACATAACTGGCCGCGGTCTCCTATGCATACTCCCTCCCTGTGGAAATCAGGTGATGACTAGCAGATAACGTGCTAGCCAGCGAAGAACAGTGCTAGACCCTCAGGTTGTGAACATTCGAGATGAACACACGACCACCTGCCATTTTACACAGCATTTTGCAGCAGCAAATGAGGGGGTCTCCCGTTCTATCCGCAGACAGCCTCTGGCGATAGCTGCCGATGTTCTATCCTGATTCTTTTCGTGCACTTTGTGTACCCGGCTGGGCAACAAGGCAAGCACATAGTGAAAACACTTTCAACCTCATTTAGTAGAGATACAAGCCAGGCGTATCCGGTAGAGAAACTGATCGACCACATTCGGTAAAGATACTAGGCAGGTACATTCAGTAGCGACATTACATTAGGCAGACACATTCAACAGAGACAATGGGCCAAGCACAAAGCAGAGACACTAGGCTACCACATTCAGTAGAGACACTGAGGGAGTCGCAAGACAAAGACACTGCGATATCATATTCGGTAGAGAGACTGGGCTACCACATTCTATGCAGACACATGGCTACCATAAACAGCAGAGACATTGGGCTTCCATAAACAGTAGGACACTGAGCTAATAAAGTATTCCGGTAGAAATAAAAAAGTTAAAGAGACACTGGGGCTACACATTCAGTAGAGACAGTGGGCTACTATATTCAGTACAGAAAGTGGGCTACTATATTCAGTAGAGACGGTGGGCTACTATATTCAGTAGAGACGGTGGGCTACTATATTCAGTAGAGACAGTGGGCTACTATATTCAGTAGAGACGGTGGGCTACTATAGTCAGTAGAGACGGTGGGCTACTATATTCAGTAGAGACGGTGGGCTACTATAGTCAGTAGAGACAGTGGGCTACTATATTCAGTAGAGACGGTGGGCTACTGTAGTCAGTAGAGACGGTGGGCTACTATATTCAGTAAAGACACCGGGCTGCTATATCTGACAGACCCAGCCAACACTAATGACTTACGCTCAAAAGAGTCTTATACACGAAACAAAAGAAAGAATCAACCGAACAGACAAGTCCATATATTTCGAAAAAGTTTTTAAATGTCATCGAAAGATACGTAAACGCGCTGTCTGCTCCTATGAATGCCCTAAGAGAGAGAGAGGAAAAACCAGCTGCTTCCAAAAAAACATCTTCTATTCCCCCCTCCACTTGTACGCTGGTGATAGGAACTTTGCTTGGAAAACATGCTGCACACCGTCTGACTTTTCGCATTCGACTGTATCGCTCTGTGTATTAAAGTCCCCGTCCCCGTCCCCGTTTATTCTCAGATTTATGGAGACTGTGTGAAAACGTGGACACGACACTTCATCGCCCAGGGCAGGGCTGGTTGCATAGAAGTTTGTATCTCGATTCTACACGTAACCCTTGGCTGCACGAACGTTTGCATCTATCCCGCCAAGCCGTCTCAAACTGCGAACGAGCTAAGCCTCTCACAGGCACGACGAAACTTCCGTTTAAAGGTTTCTGAAACATTTTCCCGTTCTCTCTCCAAACTGCGTCTTTCCCAGGCGCAGGCATTTTTTCCTCGTTCCTGTAGCCTGTCGGCATCGAAACAACAGCCGAATCTGCTGAACTATGACTGCATGCATGCGTGCATGGTGGCATTGGCGCATGCACTGAAAGCACGCATATTTGCTGCACGTACTTTTGAAACAGGAAGGCCAGCGAGTCATTTGCACTTAAGCAACACAAACAACCAGCAAGGACAATTTCTTTGTTTGTTTTTTTAACCCCAGTGTTCTCTGTAGACAAGACAGATGCCCTACTTTATCATCCTCCGAGATTACAGTGCAAAAAAGGGTGTGTTTTTTTAAGAGCTGGGTGCTGAGAACTGGGCCCCAGACCAGTATATTTTGACATACTCCAAATTTTCAGTTCGCTGGCAACACTTTTATTGACGTCAAGGAAACATACATCCCACAAGACAGTTTTTCGGAAGCAATTTATGTCTGCGTTGAGTAGAAAAAGATCTACACCAAATTTTATGTCCAGCAATAAAATTTTAAAATGGTCTAGTGCAGCACCAAGCTTTTTGGAAAGTTAATTTTCTAACAGTCTGTTTCACCAAATTCAGAATCCTTCCATCAAAAAACAAAACAAAACAAAACAAAACAAAACAAAACAAACAAACAAACAAAAAACCGGCCTCGTAAGGGATTGAGTTGTAGCGATTGCTTTAGTACAATAGATCCTCTTGCACTGCCCCGTGTGATAATTGAAACAGCCCCGTGATCTGACCGATCTGGAAACGTCTGACACATTTTTCCTAGCTAGCAACGCGTGACTATTTCGATCTGTACTATGCCCGCAGATGGGGTAATTCCTCTATCCGCTGCGTTTCTGATTAGTATGTCGCAAGTTAGCAGCAATTAAAACAGGGAGATCAAAAGGTGGTCTGTGGATGTTGTACGAAGCTGGTTTTACAGATTAATAAATGTTCTACAGACCTGCTTCACGCTGGGCACGCGCTGGCTGGTGTCCTGAATGTGGAGCCGTTCCCACTTGAGTGATTC
Organism: Lanistes nyassanus; assembly: GCA_004794575.1. Classification (NCBI taxonomy): domain Eukaryota; kingdom Metazoa; phylum Mollusca; class Gastropoda; order Architaenioglossa; family Ampullariidae; genus Lanistes; species Lanistes nyassanus. The sequence continues at coordinate 699,303 of SMGT01004933.1, forward strand.
TGACTACATGCTAATTTATTAATTTCGGCAACCGATGGACAGCCAGACGATCGAAGGTTGTCAGCTGCTTAGATGAACGGCAGCACTAAAAAATGACAGCTATTCGTGTTTCAGTATAAATACTGCTCTGCCTTGATTTTAGTGGGGAGCAATGACCGCAAACAGAACATCGGCCATCAAGTAGATGTAATTTTACTATGACTCAAGAATGGACTGAAGCGGTTTTAAAGAAATCATTAAAAAGACACAAGAAAGGATGGGGGAGTTGAAGCATGTTATTGTTGATGTTGTTGCTGGAGGAAGAGGTGGTGGTGGTGTTTGTATACCTGTTACTTTATATTGAAGTTCCCAGAGACGTAGACTGCTTAAAGACAAACACAGGTGTGTGATATGTCAGCTAATGCTCGACAACCGCAACGTCGCTACCCCCCTCCTATTCCAAAAAAAGTCTTGTTCTGCTCCAGCACTGAACAGTGGCAAGTCACTTTTTTTTTAAATTAATAAATTTGACACACCCAGAAGACCCAAATTTATCATGTCTTTCGATTTCATGAGAGAGAGAGAGAGAGAAGTTGTTTGTTTATTAAATTATTGTTAAACTCAAGCCAGTAACGAAGATCATCTTGTGACAGGGGAAGAAAAGGAGCTGATGACGAAGGCTGTTCCAAGGAAAAGAAGTGGGTGGGGGGAGAAAGAGGAGACGGATTGTTGGTCTTTACCACCCTGTGAACCACAGCCGGAGGTCGCAGTAAGAGGTCAAAGCTTTATAATAACAGGAAGTATGGGGAAACATGTCGACTCCGTTTTTCTGCCCGCAGAGCATCACGGCAGCAAGTATTGCATGCCTTTCTTGCTCATCTGCGCAAAGCACGCGCATTCCCACAGAGGACTTGTATCCCATTTGACTGACACGTCAAGCATCGGGCGAAACCGGAGATTCGATGGGCTGCAATATTCTGCTGCGGTGCCTCAGAAATAATGAAAGTCCAGCAGGCAGCGTTAATGAGCTGAATGTTAACGACGCGACTTCCTGTCTGCAGCTGCTCAGCGTTAACCCAGTACCAAGTTCCGACTATGAAAGAATCACATGCTAGAACCTCCACGATAAGAGGAGAGTTATTCAAGACTCTTCAGATATATATATATACTGCAGGTCTGGACGAATGAATTCTCTTCTTTCTGCTCCCGCTCTTCCCAGATCTCCCCTACTTATACTCAGATGGAAAGACAAAGCTAGCATCCCGATGTCAAGAACGCACTCATTCTTTCATCGTCGTGCTGCACTGATGAAAACATTCCCTGGAATTCCATATGTACCCAACCGTGACCTGAAGAGCAGCCTGTGTTCTGATTCACACTGACAGTCGAACGCAGGTCACGATTCTTGACCTCTGACAAAACGTACAGTCACTCTTCCTTCTTCTAGAGCAGGTGATGTGTACCAGTTCTCGGAGGACTTCCGCCGACGAAGATGATTTAGATCTCTATTCCTGTAAATTTCAGACCGGAAAGAGATTCTCACCACTTGACGTTTTTTCGCGAGATACGGAATCCAGACATTTCCCTGCGGCGTAGGCAGGTGGCAGACGATTAGGGGTATAACAATATGCATAGTAAGCAGTATATTAGATGTAAGGTATTTAGTGGATAGACCCAGGACACATAAGTACAGCACATTCTATAGTTGACAGGGCTGGGAATTGACCTGCAATACACTCAAACAGACATTTGTGGACATGCATGACAGGTCAGACACACTACTTTGAGCTACTCGCACTCAGTCACACAAGTACACTGACAGCATAACCCAAACTATAGCAGTCAGGAGGGACCAGCTGCCCAGGGGAACCTGACCCTTAGTCTTTAGTTTAGGGAGTATAAAGAGGCTGGCACGACCAGGGAGGGGGGGGGCTGGTTTTGGCTTTTGGGGCTTTTGTGCTTTTGTGCGTTGTGGACGATGTACTGGCCGGAGTACCGGGACCGGGGATGGATGTAGAGGATGTGAAATAAAAGGATTGAACTGCGACGAAGTGCTGGTGTTCTCTCGGCCACGGATGTACGGGTGACTGAGACGAACTTGTCATCTCGTGTTTGCTGGTATCATGACAATGGTACATTTGCTTTCTGATGCCGTGACGCCTGTATGACGCTACATTCGTGGTGTCGTGACCTTCAGGATCGATATAATATAACAGGGGTTCTCTATCTTCTGGGATCTACCAGAACGTTCTTGGATTTGTATCAGTTTTATCGTGTGTAGATCTCTCTTTGACTTGGAAAAGAGCAAAAGATTGCAATTAGATTGTAGATAGTTATTATATTCTTATACAAAAATGCTTTCCTCATGCTGTTAAAATTTCTGCATTGTACAAGAACCCTGGGTGGGGTGTGGTAGTGGTTGCGGGTATTATACCAGAGGACTGTACAGATCATGAGAGACTCGGAAGGACTCCATAAAACCCAGGTCTACGGGTATGACTGATGTGTGCTTTTAAAAGGTTGACGGTAGCTGTTGTTAAAGTTCATTTGCTAGAAACGTGAGGTTGGAGTCTTGCAAAAAAAGTGTAAAATCGCTTTATAGCAAACCTACAAATTTCTCCAATGCCATCATTTCTGGCACCGTTGTGAGCGAGTCCTATGAACAGACATTTCTCTGTCTCTGAGCTGTATAGCACAAGAATAAAAAAAGAAAAGGTAGTTCAACTGGCAAATGTCGGCTTCCCAGGTAAACATACAAGTAAAGGTATTGTCAACTGATCTTTCTCGTAGCATCTACGCACGTGCATATCCGGCAGAGCGTGCGGTGAGCGAGCATTATTTCAGCACTCTCAGTACAGCCGTCGTGACTACCGACACCCCGTGTACGATTGTCATTACAACCTTTTGCGGATTTTGACTTTGTGCCTCCGAATGTAAACGGCCGGGAATTGACATTTGCCTGGCTGAAAGAATTAACAGCACACGTGCGTCAGATTTCATATCACGAAGTGGCAAAAAGCACGCCATGTCTGCCAGTTTCCCATTACCTTGCACTGTGCCTCTTTGTCTTTAATCCTCTTGTTTCTCATTCTGCCTTTTTACCGGTCTGTCTGTCTGTCTGTCTGTCTGTCTGTCTGTCTGTCGTCAGCTTTTTTTTTAATCTATTCATTCAATGGTCCCTGCTTTCTTTGCACTTCCCCAAACTCTTTTCTTCCCCTCTAGCAGACTCGCATTTTTGTCTGAGTGATCTTTCCCACAACCCATCTCACTGACAGCTTCCCATAGTTGCTTGATGTGGACCTCATTTCCAATTTCGATCAAATCAATGACTGTCACCTACTTCTCTCTGGTGCGTAAGGTTAGCCACGGCGTGGAACTCTACCAATAATCCATCTGCAAACATTGCAGAAGATAAAATGAAAAGTAAGTGCCTGGAATTTGCTTTAAAAGTATAAACATTAGACTGAAGAGCAGTGGGGAAATGTGACTCTTTCTGACGAATCAACGTTCCAGCAGTTTGTAGTAAGTAGACATCATGTAAGAAGTCCTCAAGGGAAGAGATATGACGAAAAATACACCATACAGACAATGAAACATCCACCACGCCAGATGATTTGGGGTGGAATATCAAAGTGTGGAACTACTAGTTTATATTTCTAGGACCTTGGAACGACGATGAATGGTCAAAAGTACCCGGAACTGCTGAAGGTGATACATTCTTCTGCAAATTCATTTTTGGACAGTATTCATGCATGATGGTCCCGCATGGCACATAGCGAATATCGTAGAGTATCTTCAGAAAGTCAAAGTCAAAACTCTGGAATGGGCTGGAAATTGACTGGACTTAGACCCTATTGAAAATGTCTGGGTCCATATGAAAAAAATTAGTTTGCAGACAATAAACTATCCAGTGCCAAGACGCTTGTTGAAGCTATTAAGGACGTTTGGATCCATGGCACCTCAGAAAAATGTCAAGAACTCACCTTCGGCATTCCTCGACGCATTCAAGCAGTCATCAAAGCTAAAGGTGGACACACAAAGTGCTAAATAATGAAAGAAATTATGCGAGACAACGGATATTAAACAAAACTGACACTTACAAGTAAGTATTGCATTGTTAGTTTCTTTCTATATAGCGTTCACATTTTTTGTTGAAAAATGTTTGGTGGTCTTAAACTTTTGCCCACGACTGTACCAACAATAGACGATAACAGGCTACAGATTGGGTTAAATGTGTCTTCGTATCTCCTCTCAAACGAAAAGTTGCATACAAAATACACAGGGCAAACGGTCTTTCAAGCGCTGTTATGATATGCCCAGAAGGCCAGATACGACCGGAAAAGTTACCCAGTCCTGCTGGGTCTTATTGCCATACTGCGTGAATACGGAATCCACGTACGCTTTCATAGCCAAGGTTTCCGTGGCAACAAACAGTGCAATAAGTAACGGAGTGCGTTGTCCACACGCGAGATAGTTTGTATCTCGAGGGAGGAGGCTATTTCATCCGTCTGGCACCAACCGTACTACTGTTTCCATTTAATTTTAATAAATTTCCATAAACCTCTTGAAAAAGATTTTCTCCAAGCAGAATTGAAAAATGTGTCCTGCCTAGCGCTAGTGAATCTGTAGTTTTAGTACGATTTTTTAAAATTTATATTAACTGCCATTTTTCATTTTCGTACACGCTAAAATAAAGGTGACACAGACAGCTGGAAGCTAGTAGAAGTGGTTCCACCCTCCTCCAGCACACACACACACACACCCTCACACACACACACACACACACACACACCCTCACACACACACACACACACACACATGCACTCATTCAGTTTATTTAACGCAATGTCTCGGTGAAGATTATTCAACTCGCGAGATGAAATATTTCAAGCCATTTACTTGATTAAAGTCAAGTGCAGCGTCGCTTTAGACAAGCGTCATTGCAACATCCTTGCCCATAGCAGTCATGTTGGAGCTTAATCAGAGAGTTAACGAAGGAAGGAAGGAAGGAAGGAACTCATCTTTACAGTCTGCGTAAGATCAGCTCGTTACGGGCTCTGACGCACTCAGCAACCTGACAGTCAGAACGTGGAAAGTGGCTTCTGGTGATATTTTTCCACGTACGTAGGTAATGTAAGTTCACGATATGCAGATGCTTTTGATTTTAATTAACCAGCAAGATTCTACATGAATCCAAACTATTTCAAGGAAAGTAGACAGGCAGATAAATGGCTACACGGGTGTTACGTTTTGGTAAGATATGAACTGACTACATAATCAAATATTTGATTGTTATGTTTTAGAACCTGAAATATAAAGCCCTTTCAACAACTTCTTGTCAGTACTAGTTAAGTTGGCATACTGTCGTGTCGTCACCGTCCCAGTGACTGTGAGCAACTCTTCGCCCCTGCGCCTGGCCTTCATTTGCCTGTCACTGGTATGCCATTACTGTCCCAACTCAGGTCTTGTTCTCGGGCAAAGGGTACCGCAAATCTCGTCCTTAATAAGACTGGCACGGTGATTGCCCCCCAGTTGCCCTCAGTCCTGTGGGCATTAACGAGCAGTCAGCAGGGTTCAAGGTCGTGTCTGACATGAGTCTGTGCCTGTTCGTTTAAGCCCCTATTTTAAAACTTTGTCATTTCTTCCTTTCCTTTATTGCCAACGATTAGGTGTGTGTTGTCAGACTGATCCTTATTCAGTAGGTGATTTGGCATTGCAGACTACACGGTAGTATTCTACAGCCCCTGTTGAGAAGGCAGAAGTAAATGCAATGTCTCCTATTCAATGGATGCGAACAGGGTGCGGATCAATAAAGTTCAAAGTTCGCTCTCTCTCTCTGTGCGTGGGTGGGTGCACAGAGAACGTAGGACTGCATGACCGCTGTTATCAAGCACTGCGTACCTTACTGTGGCTTACTTTCTCGATAATATTATTTTCCCCTCATTCATCTAGCTTGGAGGGAAGAGGAAGGGGGCAGATTTACAGCCATATCCAGGGAATAAGATCAGAATGACGAAACACAAGGCAATCAATGCCAAGAACACTTACGGAGTACAATAAACATGGAACGTGCATGCCAGTGATCCAGAATTAATTCTGATTTAGGTTTGGCGCTGAGTGGGGGGCGAAACTGCTCTACTGGTTATCTGTGTTCTTGTCATAGGCATTTAAAATACAAGTAAAACAAAGAGCCGTTCATATGTGTGCATGCTAAAAATTATTTCGAACAAATCTTGTTTATTGTTGTTTTAAATCGTCGTCGTCGTCGTCGTCGTCATCATCATCATCATCATCATCATCATCATCATCATCATCATCATCATCATCATCATCATCATTATACACTATATAATTTGAATATACAAAAGAAAATAATTGAGTCATATTTAAGGATGGTTTTAGTTTTCTAACTTACCTTTATCGTTTTCACTGCTGCAGAATTGTTGAATGGAATCGGCATTTCTTCTGGTACCAGAACTTTGAAATTGTTAAAAGAAATTAGGTGAAAGCCTACGACGATAAGTTTACTCGAAGCGAGACAGGTCAAGGTTCAGCAACCGATGCAAGCTCTCGATTCCAGCATCAACGACTCCATAGTTGCAAGTGTTTTCTTCTCTTGCACGCTATTTCCTCATCATCAGGATAATGAAAGATGTGTGTTTTAACTCTGGTGCTACTCACATGTCGTCGTCTTGGTCGTCGCTACACTTACACAGCTCCCAGTATTCAGTCACCTAGCTGTTGTAGCCATTTGGGACCGCAAGCATTCCGAACTAAACACGCCATGCGTGCCTCAGCGCGTGTTGCCGCTTGACAATAAAAACAGCATGTGTTCTGTCTGTGTGCGAGTGTGTGCTTCCACCAGTGTTCTCATGCAGCCAGAGACCAGCGTGCCAGGGGAGGCAATTCATATAATTATTCCCCTTTTATACTGCTGGACCCTTCACACATAACATTACAGCAAGCCCACGCACACCAGAATAAGAGTGAATCCCCACCCCTCCCCCTCATGGTCAAACGAGAACGAATATCCAACAGCAGCACAAGAGGCGTACAGGTAGAAAACAATCAGCTCCTATTCCAAGCAAGGGTAAGGTTCAGATTTCCACACCCTCCTGTTAAAGGAAACTTGATCACCTACCAGCTGTTGCCCCAGTGAGGGTTTCTTTTGTTGCTGCTGCCGCCGCCGCATACTTTCACTCAGCGGCACGCCTACAGGTCTAGTGACAGTACCTGCATTCCGGAAGATCAAAGGAGGAGCTACAATGTCAAAGCGAGAAATATGTTGCGGACTTCACCCTCAAGTTATAGAGGTTGAGATACGTTTGCTTCTCACTCGACAAGATCGGTAATGGCGTTGTCTGGGCACTTGTAGCAGCAGCAACAGCAGCAAATAATAATAATTCCACTATCTGTACTATTAAGGCGGCGGCGGTAGTGGTGGGGGGGGGGGGCGGCCGAGGCGGTGGTGGTGGCGGCGTGGTAGTGGTGGCGGCAGCGGTGGTAAGCACTAGCAACGACGACAACAATGATTTTCCAACTGTTCAACAAAATTTCTAACAGAATCTCTTTTTCGCCCATGTGATCTAACACGGAAAATATTAGCACAGCAGTATGTGACGGATTGATGCATCTCTTCTGAGTCGTTGAATTCCCATGGGGTAAATCAACTTTGGAGAACAAAAAATACTTTAATGACATGCCACCTTAAGAGAAAAATGGATTTCCTGTTTAACCAAAGCAGATTAGGAGAAATGCTATGTTTTCTGGTCCTGCCCATCCGTTTCCATCCCTACTACAAGTCTCTATCTCTTATAAATATATATATACGCGCGCGCAAGCACACACACACACACAAGCATGCACACAAACACAAGGGAGATAAAAGTATAAAGTCGTCAAGCTTCCAGCAAGACTATATGAAACGCCGTGAATGGACATCTGCTACCTCTGTGCTGAATCCAGCATTACAGTGATGATCTCGTGAACTAACTGTTAATCCCCATTTCGTCCCTCACCAGGCTTGCACACTTCGCTGGGTGCTATAAAATTGATAATCCTCTAAAGAAATATTTTCCCCATGTCAGACAGACTTGGAGCGAAGACCGACGCCCGCCAATCATACTGCTACCAAATCTGAACGAACAGCTTACTTTAAAAACAAAAACAAAACAAAAAACCCATACATTTTCAAAGCAGATTTATTCGCCGAAAGTCTTGTCTTTTTTTAATGCCCAAGAAAACTGATTATTATCAAGCATGCAAAACTTTGTGACTGTGCACGCTTTGCTGAGGGGATTCGATTATGAAATTATTTCATATCTTCATGATATCATCTGCTCCAAATGTTGTGTGTGCGGGAATGTTTTTATTATAATATTGCTTGAACGTTTTATCACAGCGCGTGGCTGAACGTGATCGAGTCTACGAGTCTCTAGAGACCTTAACAGTCTGCTTCGTGGAACACCAGGGCACTCTAGAATAAAACGGAACCGCTAAACGATCCGCTTTGATACCAGAACAAATTCAGGGCAATGGAGCTGCGGTTTTCTGTGTCCCCCGCGCTCCGTAACCTTGGGAATCGATGGTCACTGGATTCCGAAACGTCCACTTTGTGCAGGGAGCGTGCCGTTGCACATTGTATTGCAGCAGTGTTTTTGATGACTGATAAGGCACATGGTGATGATTACGGAAACAGGACGCCTTTCTTGAAGCAACATGTAGGCCAGCTGCTGCACTCGGTGACCGAGACTAAAAGAGTGGCCTAACGTACGCTGCATTCAGGCTGTTCGGCAAAGTTTACTGCCCAATGCCACCCCTACCATGGAAAAGACCATTTTTCATTTGCTCAGGCATTTGCAAGACGATGCCATAGGGCTTTTCTTAACCAGACTAACATACGTTCTACTTTGTCGACCCTAGGCGAGATCCATGCATATTTATCCGATTAAGAAAGACATTTAGCTGCAGCAATGTCACCAAAACAAAAACAACACATTTGATTCTTCGACCCAATTCCATTGCCTAGGTGCTTCCCTCTAGTGAAAAGGAACTATTGGAAGGAAGGAAGGAAGGAAGGAAGGAAGGAAGGAAGGAAGGAAGGAAGGTAGCAAGAAAAAAAGAAGGAAAGAAGAACAGACGGACGGGCGGACGGACGGGCGGACAGGCGGACGGGCGGACGGACGGACAGTCGGACACGCAGACAGGCGGAGTGACAGGTAGCAAAACCTGTACAATTCAATCAAGAGGTAATTTGTGTGATTGCGGCGCTCCTGCTCCCTCTATCATCCTGCACAGCTGACTGCCTGTGATGGGGCAGACGGCTTGACGCTAGTAACAGCTTAACTGCCAGGACTGATTAGAAATATTAACTGCGCTGTGCCAGTCTGGTCTGAACATCTGAGAACCTACAGAAATGCGATATGCAATATAACTTGTAAGCACTCTGTATACTGTATACACGAATTCTGTATATTGAAAAATAATAATGAGGGAGAAGGTGCGTGCGTGCGTGCGTGCGTGCGTGCGTGCGTGCGTGCGTGCGTTGTACAAGACGGAGTGAAGTGTACTAAAACTCGATCACAGATGCGACCAAATAACCCCGGTCAGTGAACCCGGTATAATTAAACAGGGCGGATAAGGCAATATCCTCTTAGAAGCAATAAAGGCAACAGCACCGTGCACGGGAACCGATAATTATCTGCTGTTTCACCTTTGACAATGCATGCGAGTTTATGAAAATAGCATTCAGCTTCAGTTTTCTTTGTCCGACGCGGCACCCACTAAGCAAAAAACTACCACAAAATTACATTTTCTCTCTCTCTAATTCTTCCCCCACCCCCACTTCTTCGCTCCATGTTCTTCCCTTTTCCGTTTCAAGAACTTTTTACTAATACACTTTCCAGAACACGAGACAAAACATTGCATGCAAGGCATATTCCGAACATTTGAGAATTTTCTCTTTTTCGGTCGTTGAAGAACGAGAGAGAGAGCGGGAGATGTCGATTCGCAAACGTAAGATTTTGTCGTCCATGACAATTGTTTTCATACTAATTACTAAGCATACATACTAAGCATAGTTATGCGCATAATGAGAAGCTGCTGTCATTTAGCTATGTTAGCAAATTCTGCTGCAAGGACAACAACTCGCATATAACACAATTTTAAAACATCGTTATCGTGTGTTAATCTTTGCCGTTTGTGAGGGGGGAAGGGGTCACTTATAGCTTCTACGAGTTGTTGAAGACTATAACGTTCCGTAGCTGAACTCTGGGGAAAAGTTTTGCATGTTCTGCAAAAACTGGCTACTTGAGCTGTGTGAAGTAAAGACCATAATTTCAGATGGGAATGACTCCAACACATGCCTCCTCCACTGACAATTCTGTTTCCTTTGATACATACAGATGTCCGGCAAGATGCCTCAGCACCACTGTCAAAACTAATATAAACTAAATAATAAACTTAAAAAACAGTAATCGACAGGAATAAAGAACAATTTCGAGTGAAACGAAACTGCAGCGCAGCGAGCCGCTGGCCAAAAGCTCCACACTGCGTCAGATTCATACTCGTTTGATGGTTAGTGTGTCCATTATACCTGTGCTGCCACGTAAAGCACTCCGCACTGCTGTATGGGTTTCCAGATATAGGCAAGCGTCATGCTCATTTCGAGGGCGATAGCGGAGCTCCGAAACCCAGAGAAAGGAGCAGTGTGCTCGGCAAATCTGTAATCTGTCCTAAGCATGCTTGTTTTCTCGTGTTTTGCGATCAGCCTTGCGAGATGCTGCTGCCTCGTTTTCCTTGCACTGGAAAAATGAGATTTAAAATGAACGTGGGTGCTGGTACTGTTAGACGAACGCGTAAGACTCCTAGGTTTTGAACAAGAAGAGAGAGAGAGAGCTGGGGGATGGAGAAGGAGCGAGAGAGAGAGAAAAGGGAAGATAGCGTGAGTGCGAGAGAGAGTGAGAGAAGGAGAAAGGGAGACGGAGCTGACAGAAGAGGAAAGGACAGAAAAGAAGTGGAGAAAGAGAAGGGATAGTAAGAGAGAGAGAGAGAGAAGGCAGAGAAAAAGAAGATAGTGGGGAAAAGGAGGGGAGAAGTAGAAAGGTGACAGAGACAAAAAAATAAGCAGGGCAGACTCTTTGGGGAAACCAGAAAATTAAAAATTACTCGGGTTCTCTCGATGGGCATGAAAGGTTGTGTCCTGAGAATCAACGTAGGTTCGACCAGGCTACAATTCACTGACTGACACACAGACTCATCTGGAAAATGGTTAAGAATCGCATACTATCCAGTTGCTTCTCGTGGGACTTCCAACCCGGAAATTTGTCGTATTCCTATTACCTTGAATGACCTTAAAGAAACCAAACTGTTCACAGACTGAAAATTTCCTGTTATGTGACATGAAGACCTAGCATGGAACATTTAAGGCCGTCGAACTAAATCAGCTACTGGGCAAGGATAATTTAAAAGTTTCCCTTTGCTGTCCCTGCCACCTCAACAAACTTGCGGTAATCGACTTGAATACAATTGAAAACTTCTTGACTCACCTCTGTGTAGTGATCGAGTTTTCAAAATTAAACTTTCAACGCTGAAGTCTGGGAAATTTCTTACATAAAATGAACCAATAGTGATTTCTTTTAAACCTTTCACTGTACATGTTCCACCCACTCAGATATGCAAAACCTTGGCGCGAATCTGCACAAATGCAGCCGACGATGTACGTACATTTAAGTGTCCACATCCGCACGTACGCATAATCACGCACCCACACATACACAAAGATACACAGGTGCCATACACATACACAAAGATACACACACACACACACACATGCACGCATGTACGCAAACACACACGATACACACGTTCAAGCGCAAAAGTACAACAGTAAAACAAAATAGACGCACCCACGCACAGAGGGAGAGAAATGATGACCTACATAATGAAACCTTAGATAAAAAATATTTCATACTATAAATGTCCGGATATTTAAAGGCAGCGTTCCTGGTAGCAGTGGTCACAGCAAGCCTACGAAAACATCCTTGTTGCTGGCGACACTGCAGCACAGACTTCCTAAGGGAGAGGGACGCAAAATGTTTGAAAACGGAGGTCGAGGATCTACGTGATTACAACACGCAGACAAAACAGCTGTGAAAGATGATCTCGTTGGACTAGACCTGCACACCTGATTTGTCTCTCCCTGCTTCGACTTCCGTGTTACGGTCTGAAAATGATCGGAGACAGTTCTACGAGCATATAGGCTGCCATCCGGAAATGTCAGAAGTTTCTATTACAGTACTGTGTAATAACAAATTTAATTATTATTCGTTTTGGAATAAAGCGTACCTCTTTTCCTCTCCTCTCTCTCTCTCTCTCCCCCACCCCACCTCCCATTTTATAAGTTCCCAACCCCTCCTCTCGAACTTCCAATGTTGTCTGAAACCCTAGGACAACTGCTTAAAATAAAAACATTGACAAGAACTGGTTAGTAGCCTAAGCAAAGGTCTGATGTGAACATGATTTTTAAAATCCGATCGAACATGCGCTCACCAATACGCACGTGCGTACGCACAGAAAAGACACACAGATGGAGGGGAATAGCTATTCTTACTGCTTCTGGTTAACAATACGTATAATTATCTTTCCTTCTTTAAACGTTCTTTATTTCTTTCACTCCGTGCGTGTTCTTCTGCTTTCGTTTTAATTGCTTTTGTATTTTTTCCCACCTCCCGGCCTTATAATAGGGATTTTCCTTTATCTCAAATCTTTTTGTGTTTAACTTCCTCCTTTTGGTTCATCTGTCTTTAATTTTAATCAATTTTTAAAGAAGGGTCCATGATATGAGAGTTTTCAATATTATAGTAGAAAAAATATCCTCTGTGTTTCAAATTTCTTTTATTTTAAATAGTTAAAACCTTTAATTATCATATTAAGGGAGAGTATAATGCACTGCGTCTGTTATTTTGAAGTTATTTCCCATAGTTTGGAGTCCTTCCTCTCTCTCTCTCCCCCTCCCCCATTTTTTTCAATAATAAAAATAATAACAATGAATGGTATCATCTCTCTAAGCATTGATTTTTTTCAGTCAGCTTTGTGTTTAATTTCCTCAACAAAACCATTCAAATAGCTCAAAAGTGAGAGACCATCACGGATCACAGAAAGCAGATTTTGTCGATCACAGATCACAATAAGCCCCAGAGCACAATCACAAGTCACAGTAAAAGGGGATGGGGGCCTTCTTCCTTTTGGCTGCCCGCCTTGGCGCTTCTCGCGTTCTCCAACTATTGAAGTTTACTTTCATTGCTATAGCTACACGAAATGGTCCTTAAACTGCCACTGTCGTCATTCTTCTGTAGTTTCATAGGGTTTTTCGTTTGTTTTGTTTTTTTGTTGTTTTTTGTTTTGGTGTGTGTGTGTGTGGGGGGGGGGAATAAGATTAGGGGTTTAGATCGCGGAGATAGAAATGGCATCTTGGTGATGACTTAATTGCTATCTTGGCGTGTGTTTTACGACACTCATGTCTTTTACTCATGGTTTGGAAGATGCAAGAAAGAAAATCATTGGCAAAGAAGCTTGTCTCCATTTTCACATGTCGGGATGGGTTCAGAAAAGTAATAAGAAAAAGGACTTGAAGAACTGGAGAGGGCCGAAACAGCCGCCATTCCGCGCTGCATTGCTGACAGTAAGTTGGAAATTAAGTTATTGGACATTTCAGAACGCGGGCGTGAATTCCTTTTTTGTTTTGCTTTGCTTTGCTTTGATCCGACATGCTGAGGTAGAGAAAGCAACAAATTCGTCGGAGGGAAGGACCAAATAAGAGTTTCTGTTAAATTTATAGCAGACGCACACCATATCAAATGTAATGGTGTCAAACAGTCTACTTGTAGTATTTGTTTTGTATACTGTGTGAAATGTATACTTTAAACCAGGAGTGATCCGTGAAAATGTCTATGGGATATTGTAATCTGTGAAACAGTAAACAGTCTTACTGTGATCTGTGACAGTATAATCCCACCCCACACCCATGGGGCCCCTCAACGAAATGCAAACCAAAGAAAGAAAGAGAAAATCGGAATGGAGGGAGTAATGCAGGGAGGATGGAGGAAACAAAGAAAGGAGGCGCCACATCTGTGAAATCGTCATCAGCAAGAGATTTTTAAAAAAAATTAAACGCACGAAATATCATTTGAGCAAGGAGTCATCGGCGGGAACTTGGAACAACAGCAGATAAATGGATTGTACTTTACTGAGTGTCGATCTACTGCCTTTTACCTCACGTCTTTGCAGATAACAAACAGAACGCAATATGGCGGATGGGCACTAGTCGGAAACAATATGAAAGAAATGTTTGAATAATACAAAAACAGAATTCTCCAAAACACTCTTAACAAATGGACGCAGACTAAGTAATCAAAAGTTCGAAAGCTGAAATTCACCACAAAGAAAACCCAAACAAACCAGCACGTTAATTATCCTCTACCAACACAGTAAGTCATTTAAGCTGCATGGCTGAAGCGTGCGCAGTGGTCTTCGATCACAGAGTCGTCAATGAATACTTTTCAGCAGTAAATTCCAGACAGTTACACACTCACTGATACAGCCCACAATATGCTACTCCTGCTTGAAAGTATGCAGACGTCTGATCTTCTGGTTTCGGGACAGACCCAGTCGGAGGCTTCTCATGCCAGAGAAGGTTGGCAGGGGCCGAACTGTACCCAGGGTAAACCTTGCGTCGTCTGTTATTTCGGAGAAAAAGCGACATGTTGCGACTATGAGGCAATGACCAGAAAATAGCCACACGCTTTAAACATCGTTCTTACAGTTTCCAATTCGATGACTACGTCCGGTGTAATCAGTTGTTACTTACTTTATAAGTAATTTGTATTTAGCCATTAGTCTATGAATTTTTATTGGTATATCCATTCTATTCCTATACTTTTTCTTCTTTTTCTGTTGTTGTTGTTTGGTTCCAGTTTTTATACTTTTTTTAAAGGCTAAATAACCATGAACAAAATGGAACTTCTTATAAAATGTGATGCATAAGTCTTCCAGACGCCATGATGTCAAATAAATGCTGTATATGAAGGGCACGAAAAATGTATCGCTCACCTTCTACAAGGCAAGTTAAGGTCTCGTCTGTTTCCTCAAAAGACGGCCTGTACTTCCATTTGAAGTTTGATGGCGACTTGTGTTCAGCTGCTGAAGATTGGAAAGACGGCTTGAAAGGTGTGGCAACATTCTCTGACGGATTTCATTAATGTCAGATGATTACTGTTTTTATTTTTTTTTAAATTATGCGTCCCACCATGATAGCTTTGGTGCTTCTTTTGATTATTGACAGACCAGCTTTAAAGTCTTGTCAGTATCTCATTAGACACTTCTTGATTGTTGGTACTCCTACGGTTACAGAAAGGATTATGGGGGGGAGCAAGGGGGCCATGGCCCACCCCCAGCAGAGAGAGAGCGAGAGAGAGAGAGAGAGAGGTGAACGTTATATTATGGCTTTGTGTCGGCAATTACAAATGGGCAAGTTACATTCGA
The DNA here is from genome assembly GCA_004794575.1 of Lanistes nyassanus. Taxonomy (NCBI): domain Eukaryota; kingdom Metazoa; phylum Mollusca; class Gastropoda; order Architaenioglossa; family Ampullariidae; genus Lanistes; species Lanistes nyassanus. The sequence goes on from SMGT01004933.1 coordinate 714,822, forward strand.
CCAGTCCTTACTGCAGCTCAGGTGTATAGTGACTTTTTCCGCCCCCCCCCCCCAAAAAAAAACAAAAAAACAAACATGATCCGTCCCTGGGTCATTACGTTGATCAACTGAAATAGGTGAGATACCAGCTTCACAAGATCAAGACTTTTTTCCAGAGACGATCTTTACAGACTTTAGAATCGCGAGCGAAACCAGGTCGTGGAGTTAGTGATCCCAGATCCGACTACGTAATAACCCTGATGTCCCTAGCTTCAGTCGCGATCCTTGGGTCCATAAAATTCACCTTCGCTTACCATGGGATGATTTTTTTGGCGTCTCGTTGTAGAAGCACTGGTCTTCTGAGACGAGGTCACCGGACCGTCCCACCAAGCAAGGTGATGTGTCGTCAGGAACCATATGCTCTTGAGCAGAAACGTCTCTGCTGATGTTACTGACGAGCACCCCACAAGATAAAACTTGCTGAAACTCCATGTTGTCGCTTTGAAGAAAACGATACTTTGCAGGCGAGCCTGCAGGAGGGACTGGAAAATCTTCCTCTACTTTCTCTTCTTGTGCCTTTCTCTGAATGCGTACGTTCGACAAGTTTGGTCGATGGGGGCTGCTTTCCAAGTGATGTTCAACCTTTCTTTGTGACGTGTGAATCGTACCTTCCCCATTATTTTCGCATTCATCCTGGGAAGATGTTTCTGTTTTGTGTATATCACTTTCAGCTTCTGGGACAACTTGAAGACTGTCAGTATGATGTGATGTTTGACTGTATTTCCTTTTGCTTTCAGCATTATGCAAATCTGGACTGCTGACACCCGCCACTCTTATTTTCGCTTCGGCAAGTGTGTTGTGAATCTGTCCCTGCTGCTGTAAGTATAAGCCATCTTTATCTTCATCTGCAACATCATTAAGTGCACCTACCACGCTTACAACAAGAATTTCAGCGGCCTGTACACATTCATATTCTTGCAATTCTGTGGAACAGACCTCAACGCCAGATACAATATTCACCCCCCGTGACAAAACTTTCGCTTCAGTGTCTTCATCTCTCGTTACTTTATCGGTGTTGTCGTCACATTCAGATTTATTTAAGCTGGTGCATCCATGGCATAGTTCTTCGCCGTGGACATTTTCGTTATTACAGGCATGGGATCTTGGATTTAACTCCACCTCCTTGTTTTGTTTTAGATGTTGTCTCAGGTCGGAGTCGCTACTGGCCTCTCTCATTTTCTCTTGTACCGCAGTGCTCCCCGTATTTAATTCCATGTCCTTGTTCTGTTTTAGATCTTCTTTCAGTTCGGAATCGCTGCTGACGTATCTCATTTCCTCCTGTACAGCAGTGCTGGCCGGATTGTCTAAACATGTATGTTCGCCATCGGCTTTTGTAATGCCACTGCGAACCGCTTTGGCAGTAGCATCATATTCATGATATTGTTGAGCTATGTCCAAGAAAGGCAGTGACCACGCAGGAAGAAGTGCCATATGTTCATCAATACTCAATACTGTGCTAGTCCTTTCGAAATCTGAACTCCGGGGCTTGGTGCCTTTGTCCGGAATTAATAATAATCAAGATAAGAAAGTGAATACGAGAAAAACGTTTCCAATGGATGAAAAACTTATTTTGCGTACACAAAGTCCAGCTAGACTACTGATAATCTTTGGAAACCGGAACTCCACGTACTGAGGACGCTTTGTGAAGCAGACGACACGGCTGGCCTGTCGTCTGCTTTCCAGAAACGACCCTGCTGGAAAAATACCAGAATATTTTAAAGATATAATCAATGCAAAAGGATATACTATTTAAATAATTAAATAGTCTAATGCATTCACTATTCTATGCCTAAAAGTAGTCTTTCCTCAAAGTTTGCATTAATAATCTATTTGCAAAAGTTCGAGTAAACATTTGAACCTTTTGTTGTAAATAGAATCTCGTATTCACCGCGCAAAAGCGCGAGATCCATTTCCATTAGGCAGCTTTCAGAGCTGTAAAATGTCAATCGTAGAATTAGCCTGAGATAAATATCGTTTCTAGTACTTTTAGACAGGACATAATAATACATATGTAAGTTTGTACTTTATTTTTAATTCCCTGAAGCTATGTTTACCCGGAAGCACATAAATCTTCTTCCTTCTGTGGCATGGGTACTGTTTGCCCAGGAAGTTCTTCGTAGTCGTACGGTAAGAAATTTTCATTGTTGAGAATCTTTAACTATGCTTACCGTGATTCAGATTGTTTTTAGCCAAAAGACATCATCTATGACTGTACATTAATGAATCTATCGTAAATCTGTATGATTTGTAGTTTCTTGCTGATGATAAAGGCGTCTGCTAAAGTCCTGTGCACTGTTACACGTTAGTCAACTGTTCACACTTTCTTAAAAATCATGTCATTAGCAACACATGAAAAATAGCTGCAAGTGCAATGCTTCAACCTCTACTTTCATTTGCACTTTAACAAAAACAAGAAACAAGTTGGTGGCTTCGAGAATAAAACTAGAAGGTTTTAGCTCAAAATAAGGGCGATATATCAAATACGATAAAACCCAGAAGATATCGCGGTATTCATTACTGGAGAAGAAAGCACGTGTAATGGTAGTTATGGCACGAGGAATCAGTTGGGTTCCTTATTCTGACCTCGTGGATGAAAGCCAGAAACTTTAGAGGCGTCTGAAGGAACCTGTCGGAAGGAACCTGTAATAACAAGAACATTGTTTTACAGTATAGCAGAGATTGCACAGACGGGTCTGTTTTCTCAATTGTAGCTTTGTCAGTTTCACTTTGATACAGTTTAACTCTCCTCCACCTTGTTTGGACTGGAAATAAAGTTGAAGTTGACATTTTTTATCCAGGAGATTGTTGATGATTGAAATGATCACCATGAGTATGTATTATGGCAATTGACAGATAAGTGCAAAGTAGTACGGGGGGGGGGGGGGGGGGGGNNNGGGTGGTAAAATGTCTTGTAGTTGCAGTAAAGTTGATTAGCTTTTAGTATGTGACATTGATTTAGTCACCATGATGTGTTATTTTTTTTTAGATAAGTACATCTTTAATGTCATTGGATATGAGTGATAGTACTGATACTAACTATTGTTGTAATGTTTGTTTATATTAATATGCAGGTAAGACAATGGCTTACATAAATTGTTATTCATGATACAACTGTTGCTAAATTCTACATAGGTGACTTTTATGTGAAGTGTTTAACTAGCTTTGGTGTGTAGGTCCACATACATTTTACCATTACCAGTTTTACGTAAGGAAAAGACATTAAATGCATAATGAAGTGCTAAAAAATATTAAATAGTTTATTGATGTTTTTCATTATTTTTGGATTGTTTCAGCATAGCTACTGATTTTCCTACCATGGGAAATCTTCTCCGCATCCTATTAAACCCAGAGACACCATCAAAAAGTTCTGACATATTTGTTGATTTTGAAAGTAAGACTTTTTTAGTTTATAATTTGAAAGTTAAGGGATTTTAAGTATAACTGCTTTGTTGAGTGAGTGTGAACTAAATTAACAGTAATACCACAAACATAAAAAATATTATGGATATTGTGTATCATTATGCTGAAGAGCACAGCTATGCTGCTATGACACCTCATTCTTAATTTGTCTCTGGTGTTATTTTAGAAAAGCTCTTGAGATCTTGTTTAGAACACAGCTGTTTAGCTAGGAACAATGTCCCCATATTCTGTATGTGAGTTTTGCTAAAATACAAGTAGTATGAAAAATATACTTGTGGAAAAATTACCCCCAAACCCGAAGATTTTTTTAAGCATGGAAAGAGGGAGTATGAAATATAATTTACATTACTGATTTCAGCATTAATTTACCATAGCACCCTCTTCTTGTAATCATAGATATTCTGATAGAGATTTATGCATGGATCTTATTCCACATTCTTCTGTTTAAAATTGTCATTAACAAGGATATTACAAAAAAAAAACCTTTTCAAAAATATGCAAAGTCTTCAAGAGTAGTACGTCCAAGGAAAATAAGGATAAATGGGTCTGTTAAAAACTGCTGACCTTACAGAGGAAAAATGTTAGTTATGGAGTTCTATAAGGAGGAAGTGGAATGCAGACAGTAGTACTTCCTCGACAAAATATCGTGACAGGATGATCAGAGAGAATCATCAATGGGCATGAAAGGTCTGAAGGGCAAGTGTCCAGCAAGGTAACACAAATTCACAGCTGGAAACCTGCCTACACTGATGTGTTGGTGTTGCTGTTGTTTGTGAGGACAAGCTCTTCAAAATAATTTGTATAATGCACCATATAAATTGAATATAGTGCCTACCTGTGGTGTATATCCAGAAAACAAAAAACTGCATTTAATCAGAACACCGAAAAATAAATTGCAAAATATATTTTGAATAATGTGAAGAGGATGCATTTGTTTAGCACCAGCTACATGATACCTGCTGAACATATATTTAAAATGAATGCTACTTTGTTACTTTCTCAAGTTCACCCTCAAGTGTTGCTTGGCAGAAGATTGCTACCTGTCCTCCTTAGCTTTAAACATGAGTTGTCTAGCTGAGCACAGTGACACAAGCATGAGAAATACAGATAGTATTTATCCAATGCTCTAAAAAAAATTTCCCCAGCATTTTGGCAGATGCTGTCAAGTAAGTTACTGTGTAATTAATAAAACATCTGCTATTACACTACCATTAGCCACTAAATGCTATTCTTAGATTTTTCTACCGCAGGCAAACAGCTGATAAACTGAGTGGAGTTGGTGCATTCAAATAAACTCTTGAATAAGTCTCCTGTATGCTAGGGCCATTGAGAGGCTCTCTTGGGCCCCGGAAAAATGCCATGATTGGGTGGGGGGGGGGGAGCTTTTTAAATGTACACAGCTTTGTGAGGAGGGGCCTGAAGCCTTGGGACCCTGGAACTCAGTACCAGATTTCCCACCACCTGCTGTTGGCCCTGCTGTGTTCTGTTGGCAAATCATTATCTTGGTTTAAGCTTTTATCTCGGACCAGGATATCTGTAGTGTGGCAAAGTGGGGGGGGGGATCAAAAAGCAGTCAGAAGCTAACATTTCTAGAGTCTCTTCCTTGTGACTTAGGTCATTCCTTACAAAGATCATAGGTCTATGGTACACATGGACATAGCACCACATGAATCTAAACTTACATAAGAAAGTATGGCAGCCAATGGGTTATGTGTCACCATATTCACAAAGACCTAAATAGGCTACGCTACTCTTGATCTCGACCTCACTAATGGTCTATAGAAGTAAATAAGACAACCTTGTGCACTGCAACGATTACACCTACCATTTCCCTTTCAATTAGTATTACCTTACTGAGTCATTATGCTATTGTTGTTTTTTCTTGCACAACTCAACCTGTGCAGGAGAGCAGTTATGTTGTGCATGCTTTTACCAGTCAATTTGGAAGCATTTTAATGGAAGTAAAACGTGGAAAATTTTCTGTTGATATTTTTCAAGTAATTTGATTTTATGGTGCATTGAATTTTGTCATGCCTTTTGCATATTTACAGGTGCAGTACCCACAGAAAATGAGAAGGAAACTTGGAATTTAGTGCAAGAAGTTTTAGTGTCAGCCCGGTCTATTCTTCAAGAATTGAAGGGCTATGTTGGTGCATCAGAAGAAATACGGCTGGTAATTCTAACTTGTAAAGACTGTTAAGTCTGTTTTATATTACGACTGAATTTCTGACTCACAGGGTTCGCATTTGATTTCTAAGCCCCATTTATTCTTCCCCACCCCCTCCATCTTGTTATATTAAAAGATCCCTATCCTCCCCAAGGAAATATGACTGGTGCTTGGCTTTGGGTCTGCCTATACTTGATAAAGTATTGCATCCACCCCACTAATGCCATGAAGAGTCTTTTTAATTCTGTTTTTACAACTGCCATTGTAAATCAGCTTAGTCAGTTGTGGATGTAAGTATCTCAACGTACAATTTACGTGCTGTAGATTTATGAATTGATAAAACCAGGGTGGTATGGGACTGATGCAGTAAGTTATCTGCTCCTCTTGTTGAAAAGTTTAGCCTGTCATGTTGCATGACCAGTTACTAGGACTAGTTTCTGTTTAAAAAGCCAGGACTGGCTTGTATGAGTGTATCTCCTGTTCATGTGCAAAGGTGCATGTAAAATGCATATAACAAATGGGCCTTATGATCACTCTTAAGACCAAAAGTGCAGACAAGAACACTCGTGGAAGCCACCTGGATGTAAAAAATTGTTTCTTCTTGTATATCATATTTCACAGTCAGTCCAATCCCTTTCCCCTAGTCTCTTAGTAACTGGGTCAGGATAGGGTGAGTGTTTGCAGCTGTTACAATCTTTGTTTCAGGCTATTTCCAATCCTCGAGATGAGTTCTTACAAGAGAAAGCTTGGGAAGCAGTGTGCCCCCTGGTGGCAAAATTGAAAATGTTTTATGAATTCTCTCAGAAACTTGGTAAGCAATGTTGTTGTGCATGGCTGTGAATGGGTGTCTTTTTGATTCTTCTTGTGGCTTTGCATGACTTTTTTTTTTTTTGGTGCAAGTATATATGTACCTATAAATTAGCTCCTGTGTATGACAACAAGCACATAAGCTATGATTTTTTCATTACCTCTTGCCATCTGTGTAAAGTCTGATGTGCACCCACAGTAGTCAAACTGTGTTAATCACCAAGAACTACCTTCCAGTTGCTACAGTCTTGTGAAAGGAAAACTTTAGGTGACAGCGTGTTGCTGGGATATAGAGATTTATGATTCAGAGGGCCCAAATCCAGTGAATGTGTTGACCTCTGACCCCTGGTTTTGACTTGTCCTGTGTTGTGCCCAAGACCAAGCTGCTGAAGGTGTTATACTGTAACATGTGAATACATTTGCCTCTGGCCCCTACCTTTGTCATTGATTGTTGTTCTGTTGGGCTCAGAGCACGTGATACCCAAGCTGCTGCAGGTACTGTGTTCAGAAGACATGACTCCCAAGGAACATCTTGAGGACCAGCAGGCACTGTTCAAGCAGTTTGCTGAGATTCTTGACTTTGTTCTCAAGTTTGATGACCTGAAGGTCAGATATAGAGTGTGTGTGTGTGTGTGCACATGTGAATGCACTTGTGCATGTACGAGAGAGAGAAGAGATTGTTGGGAGGAAGACTAAGAAGAGTAATAAGAATGCAAGGGTATTTGTGTGTATGTGTGTGAGAGAGAGTGGAGAAGTAGAAACAAAAATTAATATCATCAGGCTTACAATAATTTTGCTTTTGTTTCCCATCTGTCAGATGACAAATCCTGCAATACAGAATGACTTCAGTTACTACAGGCGTACCCTTAGCCGCAGGAAGATGGCAAATGAGGTGCAGAATTTTTTGTTCCTAATCTTTACAACCCATATTTTCATGATAAGCAATTTTAAGTGGATATCTGTGTATATTACACTTTATAGTGAAAGTTTATAGTAAAAGGGGCTGTTATTAGCACTAGAGAGCTTGTGAACATGTTGGATCTTTTTATCTGTTGCTGTTCGTTTGCTTTTGCTCTCTCTCTCTCCCCCTCCCCAACTTCCTCCATGAAGCCACTCTGTTCTGCTCGGTACAGGCTATTGCATTAGGAGTCTTGTGAACTTGCTGGTTCAGAATAAGAAAAAGATTGTAGTGCTGTTTGAATCCCATGCTGTCCATATCCAGGTGTTTGAAGAATAATATTTTTGATCAACATTTCTTGTAGGATGAATTTCATGAAGGAGAGGTTGCAGTGTCAAATGAAATGGCCAACCGCATGTCCCTTTTTTACGCACAAGCCACTCCCATGCTGAAAACCCTTAGTGATATAACGTCTAACTTTGTTTCCCAGGTAAGCAGATATCATTTACAATTTACTGCAGATATTTCAAGTCCAATAAAATCACTTGGTGGCCTCTCATTCCAATCTGCAAATAGATTTAGCTAGAAGACATTGCAGAGAGTCAACAGCACAATTCATTCATGGTTGTGGAAGGGACTTGAGGTACTGCTGACCCAACTTGGTGCTGTGCAGTGATATTTTCATAACGAAAACTAAAACTAGAACTAAAAATATTGTTTTTCGTTTTACAAGAACGAGAACTGAAATTAATACAAACAGAGAAACTAAAACGAAATAAAAATAAAAATTTGTAATCTGTGAACGAACTAAAATGAGGAGTAAAACGAAAAATAAACAGCAATTGCATTTTCGTTCAGTCCTTTTCATTCGTGCAGACGGTTTTTCTCACTTGTCTGTAGGTCGCCCTGAGCTTTCAGTTACGTTACGCTATTTACTGAGCTGCCCCTAAATCTCTAAGCGGTGCCATCCTTCCCTAGGGAAGAGCCTGGCCGCACCTAAATTACAGCTAAGGGTTATGGTAGCCTCAGACAGTGAGACCTTGTTCGCCCTTCCCTGCCCACCTTTGGATCAGGAGATTAAAAGAAACATATACCTTTTATGTTTCCCACACTTGAGGACCGAACGACCAGTCAGGGGCATGGGGCAACTAACCACGGTATGCCAGCTAGGGGAGTTCAAGTTGGGTGGGTGGGTGTACGTAAAGGGCTATTTACAATGCTCTAAACGTTGAGCTAAAACATTTTCCGAACACTCTTCATACACGGGTGCAAGAAACCTGCAACATTTTATTCGCCAAATCGTCATATGATCATCACATGTTTGCTCTAGGACCTGACAATAGCAACACTATGGATGATCACGAACAATTTATTCTGACCGCTGCAGCTTCTGCGACTGCATTTATCTTCGCCCAGCAGTCAGAGAAAACAAAACAGAAAAGACGAATGTCACCAGTACCTGTCCTTAGCAGGGCCCCCAAATCCCTCAGGCCGGCCCAGATTTGATCTTGCTGAATATGATGATCATGCCACTTATCTGTTAGACCATTGATAGTCAATTGCGTTTAACGGCATTATTGAGTGTATTTTGTCGACTGAAACATAATTTCCATTGAAATAAGCAATAGACAGCGTTTGTGATCTTTAAAATAATTTAAAAACTAAAATTGAACTGATATTATGTAAAAAGGCCAGAACTAAATAAAATAGAAACTATAATTTTTAACACAGAACTGAATAAAAATAAGAATTGTTGACTTCCTTGAAAACTAGAATGAAATAAAAATGTTATAAAATAAAATAAAAACTAAAACTATAATTAATATCAGAACTAAAATATCACTGGTGCTGTGCATGGCTGTGGTGGTCGCTCCTATCACTGACACATTGTTTCCTGAAGCTTCACAGAATAAGAAAGAGTTTTTGGTGTTTCATAACAAAATTAATGAATAGTTAAAAGCTTGTGGTAAATAATTTTTTAATCTCTGCTTTTTAAAATTAATTTTGCACTTTAAACTTCATTGGATACCTGTAGTTGGTAAGAGGGATTTGGTGAGAAATTCTTTATTAACTGATGAAATCTTCGTGTACAGGAAAAGTTTCATCTCCTGCCTTGTACAGGGGAGAATAATTAGGTACCAGGAAGACACAATAACAACAATCACTGCTTGTTTAAGACCCCTCCTTGTAATGACCTTTTTAATTGTGATTGTATTAACCTTGAGGCTGCCGTCATTGACTTCAGTTTAAAATCAGTTTGTTCCTTTGTTCTTTTTGTTAACCTCATAATTGCTCGGGTTTGCATTGCCTAGAAATAGATGCATTGTGGGTTAGAGCATTGCTTTCAGTAGTGTTTCCTGTAACGAGGTCACTGTTGCTGCCCTTGGTTTTTTTCTGTTACTGTCAGATTTTTGTAAATTTTTTAGGAGGGGTTTTGTGGTAGTGTAAACCGTACTGCTGGACAAGTATCTCTTGAGTAACTTTTTTATCTAGACACCACTGACCATTAACAGGATATAGAAGTCTTGGAAAATTCCAGCAGCCTGAAGGGTACTGCAAACAACCAGTGTCATCTGACTGCACATAAAAGTTAAAAATGCTTAGAATAATTGCACACAGTGACCCAATAATTTAGGGTCTAAAGTATTGTCCTCAGCCTGGTGCTAATCATGAGGCTATTTTAAGCATAGGCATACATGTCAAGGATTACAGTTTTTGCATAACTGCTAACTTTTTCATAATGAATTATTGGCTGCTATGGCATAGCACTGAGTTGCCACACGTGAGTATCAAATGTTGCAGTATTTTCATTAAACTGCTATGCTGTACCACAGTAGTTCATTGAAAAAGCATAGCAGCTGTGGGAAAATCATAACACTTAACCTGTATGCATAGGATGAAAGTCCACAACTCCTACAAGCATAACTCAGTGGTACAGGGTGCAAGGTATAAGTCAACAAAATTTGGGTCCACGTTGTTGGGATCTGTTTATTCACCCCCTACCTTTAGTCTGGAGGAATCGGCTTTAAAATGGGTCTCAGAAGAGAACTGCTTGAAGTATTATTTAAATAAATCACATGTTTGTCCTTGGGTCCCTGTTTATCAGTAACAAGAAAAATACTGCTTGCTGCTAATTTCCTGTTTCCTTTCCCTTCCATTTTCTACCATATTTGTTTTCATACAAGATGAGATGAAGTAGGCCATCAGTTCATAAAACAAGGAGTTTGTCATTGGGACATTGTCCTTTGCAGCAGGAAGGAAAATGATGTTGAGTGGCTTTTCATTTGAATTAGTTTTGAATAGTCCTCTGGTTTCATACTCAGACTATGTAGGAGAAAGTAAATTTTTAAAAGGTGGGAGATATGTATTGGTCTGCTTTTTCTTCTTTTTTTTAAAACTTATGGAATGTTTCTGATCACATTCTGTTTGTTACCTCCCTTCTGTTACAATATTGACAGCATCGTGGTGTTGACTGGTGAAGTTTGTGTGAGTTTTTTTTTTAAATGAGTGTTCTGGCTACCCATATCAGTTTTCATATCCCAAGGCAGATTGTGTCACATGTTATGTGCAGATTACCTGCTCAGGCACGATGTCCAACGTGCTATACACCACCACTGCCACCACGCCCACCCGCAATCATGCCTTCACCACAGATTTGCTATTCCTTCTGTAGATTTCTTTCTGCCTTCTGAATAGGTCCCAAGCAGCCACCCTGTGCAAAGAAGTGATGTTCTTGCCCACCTGCACATGGAACATGCCTGTGTGAAACATTCCTGTTTCATATTATTTGTCACTTTAACCACAGAATCTCAGCCTGCCATTTCTTTCTTGCCTCCCATCTGAGTCATATACATCAGCAAAGACCACCTGAGTGTCTAATGGTTAAGGCCTCTGCCTCCAAGGCAGGAAGTCGGTTTTTTGTGCCGTTTCTGAGGCATGCTGCATATTTACCTCTCCTCATTTGCAACTGGGGATTATGCAGCAAAAACCAACCACATGCATCAGGAACATTTTTTTGTTGTCCCCTGCCCACTGGCTGTACTTCTTTACATATTTCCCCCAGATCCTGTTATATCATCCCTGTGACAGTCTCTTTTGTACTTGCAGATCTGAATTTTTTAACCGTGACAATTTTAACTTTTATGCATTTTGTGGTTCCATTTATATCCATTATCTCTCTGTAGACACATCGTAGTGAGTCTGCATTTGAGCATGTTTGACGTTTGGTTTTGAACAAATTTACCCACATACACTTTTTTTCAGTTACCTAACATTTCTTGCAGTGAGATATAAAATATAAAAATCGAAGTCTGCAGGTGGTCTTGAATTTCACACCTGGCATCATTGTTCAGTTTCTATATTTATAATAACTTCACAACTTGAAATGAATAAATATTAGTACATAATTGATACTAAAAGGCATGATGATACAGTATGACAAAATGAATCAGAATAGCAAATTTGCATAATATTATTAGAGACAAACGAGGCAGCTTAGCCTATAACCAAAGGTTGTTAAGGTAGCTCAGCAGAATGATGAGGTTACGAGATTGGAAGCGGCCTCAGTGGATCAGGCTTCTGGTACTGCCAGGTGTTTCTGTGGCAGGCAGATGGCTGAGTCAGAGCTGTCCATGTGTGTCCTGACTTTCCTATACTGAGAGTAAGGGTGATGCTAGAGGGCTATCACTCTTGCATGCTCACATCTTTAAGTGCTTCTCTCCATGTACCATTAGTTAATTTTACCAGGAAAATTCTTTATGAACAGGAAAAAAGTGAGTTAAATTAGAGGACAGGACGAAGTAGTTACACTTTCAACTTGTATTTTAATATTTCTAGCTATCCAGTACATGGTAGTCTTTTGCAAAAGATTTACTACAGCTGTATTTGCATGTGTGTATATGTGTGTGCATTTATGCATGCATATGCTTGCACTTGTGTCAGCACAAGGAACTACCAGTGGAACAAACAACAGACTGCCTGAGTACTATGGCAAATATATGCCGAGTCATGATTGAAAATCCGTAAGTAATAATCTGTGAGCGAGAGAGAGAGAGATTGTATTTCAAGATGCCACAACTTCACTCGTAGTCTCCATCATATGTACCATTGCATGTACCCATGCATGATTTTAAAAATGTAGGGAAAAATTCCGAAGATAAAAACATAATTTAAATGCATTCAGAAAGTAAAATTTAATTGGAATAAAATTATGTGTTGGTGGTACAAGGAATATATCAGTGCCAAGCTGTTGTTTTCATAGATTAGTAGAACCCTTTCTCAGTGTCGGTCAGTGATGGCAGATTCACATAGTTTGCTGTAAAATACCATCACTGTAACAAATCTGAATTCACAAATGATGAGAGCCAGAAGCATTTTACAGCATATTCTTGTGGCTACTGAGGCTTTAGGTGACAGTTTAGGGACTTCCTAGCTTGCATGCGCTGGTAACATATGTCTTCGTCGTTCATTGCATTTTTAGTCGCTTTTCTCCAACACATACAATACAGTCATTGCATGGTGCACAAGCCCGCAAAATTGATGCGCTGTTTGACCCACAACATAGAATTTTGATGAGACACTTTCTGATTTGATATGCCAGTGGTGCAGGCCATGGTAGTTTACTGATCCCTTCTTAATGTATTTTTAAACAGAAGAAATTTCATATCCTTCTGTTGGTTATAAACTATTGGGGAATTACTGCTTCAAAGAGATATTGGAAGCAAGTGAAGTTTGTTTTTCTTTGTAATGTTTGTGTCCTAATGACAGGAAAATACTTATAAAGTGATTTTCTTGAAATAACACTTCTGCTTTTCTGCTTCAACCAACAGTGAATATAGTTCTCGCTTCAAGAATGAAGAGACCAAATTCTTTTGTCTGCGAGTCATGGTGGGGGTCATTATTCTCTATGACCATGTGCATCCTGTTGGAGCTTTTGTGAAAACCTCAGGGATAGAGGTAAGTGTGCACCCTACCCCTTCTTACTCCCTCAGTCAGAAATATTTACAAATGTAGTGCACATGTACAGTTTATGAGCAGCAAGTCAAAGGGAGGGTGTAGTTTTTATTCCTGGGATGTAACATTTTAAGTCACCTATGGCATCAATCAGTAATTTAAGATTTGTGTTTTAATATTTCTGGGTGTTTGTGACAAAATTTTATTGATTCATGTAGTGTTTTTTTTAATAGTTTCATGTTTTGGGGCTGAGCGGGTGAAGCAAATTCCCCATAGCCTCTAGGTGTGACCCATTGACCATTGACCTCGATCTTGCTTATCCCCTTGTTGATCCCCTTGTTCAAGCTGCCACCTGTCTCTGGTGGGTAATTGTTAGGCCAGGTGGGCACAGTAGTTAGGTGCCTAAGGAGCCCTGTTCACACTTCCAGCCCAGGGTGTTGAGTATTGCCAGTGAGGTGTGTAGCTTTAGGGCAAGACAGAGTGTTACTGGGACCTGGAGGCTCTCAGACACAGCTGGGATTTGGATAACAGCCATCTTGCAGATGTCTGGTGCCAGGCAGACATAGCGTTTGTTTGGCAGGAGGAATTATGTTACAAAGATGGCTGTTAAAGATTAGAGCTTTAAGGAGTTCAAAGGGGTGAAGTGCCCAGGGGCAGGGATAGGTCAGGTCAGGTCCTCTCTAGGTGCCTTGCTAGGAGGAGCAAGGAGGCATGACTACAGTTGTCTATCCTGGTTGGTTGATGGGCATATCTTAATGACCACGTGTGTCTGAATGCAGCATTAAATGGTGAGAGATTAGAATAAAAGGACAGGTTTTAGAATGTCAAGTTATCTTTTGCTCAATCATCTGCCTCCAAGTCTGCTGCTCAATTGTCTGCTACAACTATGGCAAGTCTGCTGACATACTGTTGGTGTCCCCTTCTACTGGGCTTTTGTGAAGCCCTGTATTAGCCCTTCCTGTCTGCAGCAAACCGGTTGCAAACCGGTTGCTGTAGTGCAAGGTATTTTGGGGGATGTGTTGTCTCCCAAGACTTGTGTGCAACTCTTGGCCTATGTTTTCTCTGCTGTGGGAAAGTCATCTACCCAGACAACCTTCTAAAGCAGAAGCAGAGATCTGCCTTGAGTGCCTGTGTGTAACAGGACTCTAGTGAAGCGATTTCAGATAGTCGATAAACAACCAAAAAGTGTGGCACAGCGCAGTGACTGTATGATGTCAGTGAGAGGGCTTACAATCCTCAGTAAGAGTTGTGTCCATTGGCGAAGGACACAGGAGAGTTCGGCAATGAGAAATCTGCGGTTACCAAAGAGCTGCCAAAAGGACCTGACACATCAGGGTTCAGGTTGGCAGAGAGGGCACCCCTTTGGTACAGAATGTGCAAACAACCAGGTGATGAGTGTTGTATGTTCTACACGTGGTCATAGTGTGTTTGCAGCTGACTCAGGTACATGTGTTTTGATCTTGTGTTTAGAAGGGCAGGTGATGAAAGGAATTTAATTTTGTTAGTTGAACCAGAAAGAAAGCTGGGAGTCATTCCCCCTTAAGTGCCTAGATATTTTTATTTTCTGTAAATACGATCTGTAAATGATATTCCCATTTCTTTCACTGTATCACGAAGTCTGTGATTTTTGCATCATGGGCAGATTGTGGGTGCATGGGGGCTCGGGTTATGGTGTTCAGTGAGATTATAAATTATAAAGTAATACAGTGACAACACACTTACCACCTATGTACGTCCTCTTAAGGGAAGACACCACTCCAAAATTAAAAACAGAATGTTGCAAAGATATCATCTCGGATTTGATGTTGTTAGTAAGGCCCTGTGTCAAAACTCTTAATGAAGTTTTCTGTGGTTACTAAATCGATTGCCATAGAAACGATCCAAGATGATGCCCAAACACAAAATTTTAAAAGCCCATAGTATAAATAATCTCATTCTGTTTTTTGGGGGGGGTTTTTTTAGATTAATTGGTATTGGTTTCTGCTACAAAATTACTTTTGGAGATGATTGCCAACAATACAGATAATATTCTATGAATGTTTTCCAAAAAAATGTGGACCGCAAAGTGAATATTAATTTTTTATTGCAAAAATTTTTAAGCTAATTTTTTTAAAATTTAAAGAGAAAAAGCTAGCTCCTGTGTGACGACATTTTTTTAGAGCACTGTTAAACTACAGTTTGCCTTGTTGGCATTGGTTTTGACTTGTTCTTTGTGGTCAGTGGTGGTTGTACTCATAGATATAATAAAGAACATCACATAGTGCCTTTATCAGCATAGTATGTTTATTTAATCTTTTACACCAGCTCATCATTTAAGCCAGGGATGGGGAAATATGGCACTCTGATGGCCCCAGGTCACTAGAAATCTTTCTAGATCATTAAAAATCACAAATCATTAGTGTGTCCGGATTTTTTGTTTGTTTTTGTTTTTGTTTTTTGCATTCTGATTAAGTCGTACAAAAAAGACATCCTGCCTTACTTGAAATTTTACTGGGCTAGCAAACTTCAGCAGTTACTTGCCCATCATACTCATGAAAGTTTTGGAACTTTGGCATCAAAGATCTAAAAGCCTCTTCATTCATAGCAATAATAATGATAAAGAATTCTTCTAGAACGCGATTCCCCCAAATGGTTCAATGCTTTTTACAAAAACGACAAAGACAGCCACAGTATCAAATAGTAAATCCAGACACCACATGCAGCCACCTAAAGATGCACCAAAACAGCGACCACCAACCACGATGAAGTTGAGCAATCTGTTCAGCAGGGAGGCCTACAAGCACAGAGTTGCAGTAGTTCAACCGAGAAGTAACATTGGAGGATATGAGTCTAGCAGCAGATAGCAATGTTGAAACTTTTGCAAGCATTGCTGGCACACACAACTATTACACAAAGGTTTCTCCACAACATTGTCACACTTGCATGAAGACTGCTGCAGATCAGTTGTGGAACTGTTTTGTTTTGTTGTCAGCTTTGCTAGCATTGCTAACTGTAAAACATTCAGACATCTCCAGTGAAGTAACAGCCTGTTTTGCTCCCCTATTCAATGTGGTTGTCAGTTCTCACCAGACATGTATTCAACACAAACTGATTTGGTCTCACTATCGGCTGTCCCACCTAAAGTCGTCTTTTTTCCACATCTGCTTTTCTTTTTTGCAATATACTGATAGATGTAACACCAGCACCAGCCAGTATTAATCAAGCACAATCCCCAAGGCAATGGCATGAATGGACAGGTCACATGCACAAGCAGTGACCATTGACATGTGTGAGCCACCCTTGGTTGTACTGTTCCAAGCTGTGAGTTGTCTAAACAGATGTCATTAAATTACAGAGTAACTATATTTGTCAATGATTTCAGCCCTCCTCCTACAGTTCTTACTGTATTTATTCTTACCTTCCAGGTGAAAAGTTCCATAAAACTTCTCAAAGATCAGGAACCAGGAAAAGTGGAGGGCTTACTAAATGCATTAAGGTATGTGAACTTATTATGTAGTGAGATGAGTTTTATGTGTTGAACTTCATCTGTCCTGTGAATTTTCTTATAATCAACAAAGTGGTTTTCACTTTTCCTCCTCTCTCCTGCATCACCTTGGATAAAATCTTGTTTCTGTCTTTCGTTCACAATCCACCCAGTTCTCATTCAGCTCAGCTGTTTCTATTTCTCTCCATGGGCACCCAGCGCAGCAGTCAGCACAGCAAGCTACAGTCACAGCTCAGCCATGTTCCTGTCTCCCACCAGCTGCCACCCCTAACCCCACCCCTACCCGACTCCCATCCCAACCAAAGTAAGAAAAATTTCACAACCAAGATTCGAACACCCAATTTTCAGTTCCCAAGCCCAACGCTCTAACTAGCAAGCTACAGAGCACTTCGGCGGCTCCATTTCATTTTAACCATAAGAATCTGGGGGCTCGATATGTCACGGTGGAAGCTTCTTATCGCTAGAATGAATCCTGCCTGCCGATGTGGTCCGTAGCCAAGTGGTGAAACAGTTGGGGCATGACCGAAGGTGCACCGTTTGATCTTCCTTCGGATTCTACCTTTTGTTTTTCTCGGTTCAGGCTGTGACTGTGCGCTCTCCACAGAGCGCCATAGTTTGCTGTGGCAACGGCCGCACTGGGTGCCTACGGATAGAAATGAAACAGCTTGGCTGTATGAGAACTGAGTGCACAATCTATAGTCTTTAGAATAAGGGTAAATAAATGTTGATAGTGTCATCTTTTAAATAATACAGTTAAGCTAGCAAACTTGTGTATGTTAAGTCTTCCTTTCACACTACGTGAAAATGCCAGTCGGGAATAAGCTATTTGGAAATTTGACGCCTGAAGCAGTGGTTGAGTGGAGATAGGCTAGCAGGTAATGATTGTAGAAAGACAGGCCGAACATTCATTTGCTGTGTATGACTCCAGCTTAAGTTTATTTCAAACTTGTTTTAAAACAATAACTTGAGTAATTATCATTCGTGGTTGAGGAGGTGAGGTGACTAAACTGATGTGGTCCATCTGGTTAAGAAGACAGTGGAATTACTCCAACAATTAGTTTTCTCGTTCATGGAAATTCATTTTAATTGAAAGGTACGGCCGTTTTGTAAATGATTTTTAGGTAGTGCAAGATTTATCGGTTCATTCATTCATAACAGATTTATGAGCTGCTTGACTTACAATATTTTGTCAGTACTGTTTGATTACATTTAAATTTTCCATTTTATTTTGACATCATTTTATTCATTTTTAGCATGGGTTCAGGTTACCACTAGTGAGCGATTTGACGTTAGAATAAAACTCTTGACTACTGAACATAGTCTAACAGATCATTCATGTTTTGAGCTAAAATCCTACATTGAACATTGGTTTGGTGGTGGGTTTTTTTTTGTGCGTTACCTTTTATCACCTCATTATTCATGAGATTATATTTTATTTAGTAGCATTTCATCAATATTTGTTGTTAGTTCATTGCTTCTATTTTTAGGTACACAACAAAACATCTTCAAGATGAGTCAACACCCAGGCACATAAAGACACTTCTGGCGTAGTGAGCAAGTAATGTGGTGCTTGCCTTCGGGGCTATCCCAGGACCATCCCATGCATTACAGGAGAAAGAACAATGTGTTGCAATGGTTTTCTATGTTTGTTTGTTTTTTTTGGACCATGGCATAGTGTGGACAGCATCAGTGGACATCTTGTGTGCTGAAGTTTTGTTTAGAATTTCATAGGAACAATTCACCATTACGCACAGATGGCAATGAAAGAATATACTAAATAAATTTAAATTATTTAAGAATTATATTGGCCAAACTAATTGTTTTCCTGTCATTCCAAATGAAGGTCATTTATTTCTCCTTACCCACAGAAATTTTTCTTTGGTTGGGTTTGTTTTGTTCTGTTTTGTTTTTTTGGAGGGGTGGAAAGATCTTTGAAGATGTTGAAAGTTTTCTGAGGGATTGAGTGTAATTATTCATGTTTTCAGATGTCTATGTTCTTTTCTTTCCTTCGACATTCCTTAACATTCTCTCCCACTCACCAACCCCCACCCCCTAAATCGCAGCCCAGACGACCCATCATGAGATTGCCTTAGTTGATGTTGCACAAAAACCAACCATCTGAGCCTGGCATAAAGATTAGCTCACTTAGATTATGTTGGAGAAAACTGACGAACAAACTGAATTTTTTTTAGCAGCGATGCCTTATGTGCACTAAAGTGCTTAATTTAAGCACCATTACATTTTGAAATGTTTAAAAGCCTTTTAAATGCATTTTCATTCCAAAGTTTATTGCTAAGTTTGAATAGGATTTGGTCTTCATGAAGAATATAAACTTGTTGCTGCCTTTTTATGTATAGACAGAATTTATTTGTTTTGCATTTATGGGATACAAATGATGGCGAGCATGCAGTACAAAAAAGGTATGTGCTTAAAGGCAAACCAGCTGGGAAATTCCTTTGAAATAATTTCTTTAGATAGATAATGTGCCTTCATGTGTTTATATGTTTGTCTTGCGGGTTTGCAGATCTTTAAGTCAGTTGTTATATTTCACCTTTGCCGCTGTACTGCAATGACAGTTTCTGCAATGTTATTATAAGAGTATTCATGTTTTATAATACCTCCCTAAACACATAAATTTTCCCAATTGCACAACATAGTGATAAACTGCCCCCATTCATCCAAATTCTTCTCTAGTAGAGCTGATATATGCAGATTAATTCTTTTTTTACATTCCACTTTGAAGCTTTTGGGGAAAGATTTTAAGTGCTTGCATAGCTCTGTGATGCACTTCAATGGCTGATTATCATTTCTGTTTGGAAATTGTTGGAAGAATAACCCTGTTGGAGCTTTTAGAGGACTTCTACATTTTAATAGATTCCACCAATAGTCTGCTTCTGTTCAGATACCTGTTCTAGTCCCTAGATAGAGTAGTGCTATGTTTGCTTTATATTAATTTGATAGTATGCAAGATAATTTGCATTTTTTTAATGTTGATTTTTTTAAAAAGTAGGTTTCGTTGTAGCAGGTTATTAATTTACTTCCATTATCACATTTATTGGAAACAAACATTGCTCACTTCTTTAAAGAGACTGAGAATGAGCAGAGGTATATATTAAACCTCAAAGTTGCACAATCAAGGCATGTCTGTTTTGTGGATAAGTTTGGTGCTTTTGTTTCCTTGTCCTGTGTGTGTATCCTTGTGTAATACATATAATGCAGTTGAGTTTTTTTTTTGGGGGGGGGGTATCTGTTTCTGTTTAAGATAAGTGTGTATGATTTCCCCTTTTTCCCAAGGCCTGTGTGTACTAATTTGGTGGTTTTAGATGATTTGTTATCTTTGTTACCCACCCCCATTGCTATATCCTGCCCTCCCTCCTTTTGCTCATTCAGGACACTACATGATGTAGTTTTAAACTATGGACATAGCTATGATGCTAAGTCTTCTGGTTTCTGACCTGCTGTCTGGCACATATACTTTCTGTCTGGGTGTGACAGCCGTTTACAGGACTTTCTGGCAGGTCCCTCCAAGCAGTCTATCCTGCTTCCTGTCCTCTTCTCCTTTACCTCTGATCCATGCCGTAATATAGCCTTTTTTGTAGACGTGGCTTGGATACATAGCCATCGGTGCATGAACATGATGTCAACCTACACCCTGACCAATGTTTGTCACCCTTGCAGTTAACATCTTAACACTGAGTTGCTCTGAGGAATAATTCATCACATTTTTGATAGTACAAGCATGTCTGCTATGTTAGAATACTCAGGAATTTGCATGTTTCCTTGTTTCAAGCGGTTACCTCAGTACCATGTAATAAAAGCGAAATTTGTAAGACTCAAGATATCAACACCAAGAAACGGCCACGGTTTCTCGTCTTCCTATTCTGGTCATGTCATCACTCTAGATTTTCAGAGAAACTATAAACCAGGTGAAAACAAAAACAGTTTTCAAGTTTACATAAATCAGATCTATTCATATTGCACTTTTTTCTTCAAAAACTAAAATTGGTTTTGTAAGCCATAGTAACAGTGACCTTTTCATGGCAGTACCTTTAACAACAGCACTTGAAGTGAAAATAATTTCCAACCAAATATAAAAGAGCAGAGGTTTGGAATTTTTTCTGTTCGAGGTCTTAATGCTGACATGCTGAAACAGTTGTATTTCAATTGATTTTTATTCTTTAATTTCGTGCTGTTAAGGGTAAGGACTGATTCAATTCCCCTTCTTTAGCATAGATTTCCAGCAGACACAACCAGGTGTTTTGTTTTTCACTTGAAGGTGGTAAATGAAGAACATCCCAAGTGTATTATGTATAGATGTACAAAATGTTTTCCCCAATTGTTTTTCTTATTCCTCTGTAGGCTATAAATATGTTGAGTTTCTAGAGGTGTTTATTTGAAATTTAAGTGTTTCTACATAGCGTCCAACTTCGTCAGAAGCAAATTTCCAAGAGTCCATTTCTTTTTTCTTTTTTTCTTTTTTGAGTGCCATAGTTCTTGTGACCCACATTAATGTGTCCGTCTGTTTTGTGAGGGGCCTTATGTGCACCAAACAGGTTCTTAAAGAAGATGTTAATATTTATTATTTCTGGAAAATTAGTATTGGCTATTTATTGAAGTGGGTTTTTGTTTTTCCGTGTTCCCATTCTCCGTCACCCTCTCCCCCATCCCCCACCCCACCCATACATCCCTGATCACAGTGCTTACTATCTGCTTCTTTGGCGAAAGTACCATGTTATTGATTAACATTAACATTGTTTTATTGAACTTTCCAGAAATTGCATGGCTTTAATTTTTTTGCTCTTTGACCACAAAGTTGTGACAACATTTTTATCCTTTGTCTACAGCGCCTATTCTCCCTTTCGTTGTTTTGATGTGTATGGTTTTGTTTTTAATCTGTGAGAAGTTGGGTGTGGTTTTCTAATTTCTGTTAACATTTGACTAGTAGAGTAGCGCCAGATGCATTTGCCTGACTGCCATAAAATCACCAAAGCTTGTAAAGTCTTTTTCATACTACTGTTACTTAACTGTGTAGTCTACTTAACACAAGTTGTTGTGAAACCAACACTCCAACACTCACTTGTGCTAACTGAATAAGGACTCATGTTAATGGAATTCTTGAGTTATCAGGATTTATTAGACTTTTCTGTATTTTACTGAGCTGCTATTTTAAATCTTTCCAACACATCCTTCCTTTCAAATACTGTTCAAGTTGAGATGTTTTTATGATTTGGTTCTAATGTTTGGATTGTATGGTTTGCCCTTTTGTTTACAGATAATGCAGCGCTGTATAGCTTAGATGCTTTATAATTACTGAGCAGTGTGCTTTTCGTGCTTCTGTTGAAACATTTCTGCTTTATATTGTGTATGTCATTGTTTTCGTTTATGTTACCTGTCCATTAACTTACATTTTGTGTTTTCTCCCCTCTACTCCCCTCAGCCAAGTCTTCCATGGTGACCACTACACAACTTTTTTACCCACCGACCCACCCCACCCTTTTTGTACTTTTTTTTTTTTTGGTTGTTGAGGACTTCATGAATAATGTGAAGAGTGTCAAAGAATTAAGTGATGCTCTGTCTTATGATCTCTAGGATGAGTAATTTTTTTCTGTTGGGCTTTTTGCATGCTTGCAGAATGTTAGCTTGAAAAATGTTAGTTTGATTGGTGTTTAGAAATGGTTAAAAAAAACAAATCTAGGGAAAGGTGACTTTAAAAAGTTTGTTTTGTAAAGAGGTGTTTCCATATTTCCTAAAAACTGTGGATCTCGTTATTTTGCTTGAATTGATTTTCAAGAATTTATTTTCCAACATCATGAGGGCCTACTGGATTATTGAACTTTGTTTGGGGCTATTTTTGACTCATCCCTTCACCCCTGTCCTGGGTTACCCATGGGAGCATCTTGCATTCTGTTGCGTGTAGCTTGTTGAAAATTCGAGTTATTTTTGAAGGTGATATATTGTGTTTCATTAGACTATTCTCACTTCCAGATAAATAATCCTATACTTTTGACTCTAACCATCTGTCTTGTTGGTTCGGCTACAATGTACAGTTTGTAGGATACAGCTGAATAGGATCGGAAGTGTCAAGAAGGGACTAACGTTCATTTTACATCGGTGTTTTCTTAGACTTTTATCCTTAGCCCTTTTCCTCAGTAAGCAGCCTCTCAATTCATTGTGTCTGCTAAGTAAATATTTTTTTTAATCTTATGGGTATTGGGCTCTCAAAGGTGGTGGTCATATGTGTTTGTATGACTGTTTCCTATGGATTAGCAATAACATGTTGAAAGAGAAGAAATATTCAGATTTTTATATCCATTGTTAAATTACTAATGAACTTATTATGCACTGTGAATAAATCTGGTCATAAATCTACATTGTAACAAACTGTGTGAGCAAAAATCTTAGTTCTTTTTTCTGAAAAAGTAATTTAAGAATACAAAAGTCATATTTTTTCTGTTATTGTTAAATACATTTTATTGCAAATGTAGTACATGTATTATTGAGTGTTTTACAGCATGAATTTTCCCACCAGGCATTCCCAGTTCTTAACCACATGAGTTCTTTATTCCTGTTCCTCATTGCAGTTGCAGACATTCAGGGAGAACTGCTGACTTATGTACTTTCTTAGTCAATGATTTGTAAGAGAAAAAAGTTAACTTTATTTTGCTTTGGCTTTAAACTTTTTGCTTTTTCTGTGGAACATCTTGAATCTCATGTGGATGTTAATTTTTAGAGTGATTCAGTATTCAAACCCTGAAGATGTATCTAAATGGCAAAAACTTCTAGCAGAGAAGTAAATCTTATGTTATGCGCTTTGAGTGCAATGCAACAT
This sequence comes from Lanistes nyassanus, assembly GCA_004794575.1. Lineage (NCBI taxonomy): Eukaryota > Metazoa > Mollusca > Gastropoda > Architaenioglossa > Ampullariidae > Lanistes > Lanistes nyassanus. Next base: position 738,418 of record SMGT01004933.1, read on the forward strand.
CTACAGGGGGTTTTTGGTGGTGGTGGGGGTGTCTTCTTGGCTTTACTCATGCTGAGTCATCTACCTTTTCCGTACCTCTGCACCATCAGAGTGGAAAACATTGTGTAAAAAATATGCTAAGAGACCTTCCAGATGCTTTTGTTATTGGAGTTTGTTTCTTCAAGCTGACTGGTGCTCATCCACACATTCCACAAGCACTGAGTTATAGCATCTGCAGACTTTCAGATGAGAGTAAGCAAGAATAAGTTGATCATCTCATTTTGCAGCGTGTGTGCTGTACAGTTGTGGGTGGAGATTTTTGTGGTAGTTTTCACTCCCGAAGTAGTTTCCTTTTAATCTAAAAAAAAAATAGTATGAAGCCAATAATTTTGAGGGGCAGCATTGATATGCACAATCAGGACTGGGCCTGTGTTTGAAAATGTATACCCTTTAATGTCAGAATTTCAGTCTTGATATTGTCAGCTGAACAAATTTTCTTCAGATTATCTACTCTCTTGCTGTCTTTCATCCCCCACCCCAGCCTTTTTTTCTCCATCACCACACAGCAATTACAAATATGACCAATCCACTGATGTGTGTTGTTAGCAGAACAAATTTTTATTTAGCCCATGTTACACGTAGATCTTCTGATGCTAAGTTGTAGTGTAAATAATCTGCCCTTGGGGTACAGCTATTCCTCGTCTTTTTTCATCGTCCCATGTCCTTTTTTTCCCCATCCCATTCTTTGTTAGTGCAGATTCACTAAGTATCACATAGTCCAAGTATTAAAGTGTGAAAATCACTTGACATGTTCCGTTTGAAGGAACCATTAAATGTACTTTTTTATAGAGCTTTGTGATATTTTCTTTTTGCTGCTTTTAGTGTTTTAGTGTTTGTGCCTCTGTTGCTGTTGGTAGTATGATTGTTACAGAGAGAAAAAGATGTGTATGTTCTGACCATTCAGATGAAAATTTTTTCCTTGCACATTCATCTAAAGATTACTTCATCTTTGATGATTTTTGCATAATAGATGATAGTTTTGAACACGATTGCTTGCTGTAAATTTTCCTGTATTGTCCAGTTGCATTGCTTAAGGGAAAGATGACCTAAGTTTTACACCTCAAAGTTTGTTGTCTTTGGAATGTGCCTGGGCGGACGTCTGGTAGATTAGTTAATCATGTTCACTCTGTGCATGTGCATGCATGTGGGTGTTCATGTGCATGCATGCTGTTGTATGTGCATGAGCGAAAGAAGAAATGGAGGAAGAGAAAACCTCTGACTGTTTTCATCATCAGTGCTAATCTGAACACTCCATGATGAAGGCTGTTGACCAATGTTAGGCTGTGGACAAAGACCACTAGCAAAGGGTAGAGGCGAAACTATCCTTTCAAGGTCACTGGCCTCTGAGAGTCTGACAGATGCATTCCACTTACTCACTTTGCCATGCCATTAACTGCAAGTTTATCATTAGTCAAAATCATAGTTCAAGCTTTAAAACGCTTGTTCAGTGAGATAGGCTACATCTTTCACTCAGTTCATTCACACATCTATTTGGGGGGGGGGGAATGCTACCATGACTTGAAGCAATATTTATAAGGATCTTCAAAATATTTCATGAAATTCCAGCATGGCAGACCTACACAGTGTAGGGAAGGAGGGTGGAATGGTTCAACAAAGGAGTGGTCTTGCTTTGGCAGGGTGACAACAAACGGTTTCTGCCTGTACTGCCAATATTGTCGGTTTAGTTCCGCTGGACTGTCATGCCAAACAAGCCTGTGCGTTCCTGAAAAATAGCTTGGCGATTTTGTGCTTTGTAATGGATACCAGGAGAGCTGATTCTGGTACTGCATGGATGGTGGCATCTGTGCTTTGAACAGACTGGTGTTTTCTGCAAAGAAATACCATGTTTGCTTCATTTGGATTCTTATGGATTGTAGCTGTTTTGGATTACTTTGAACCACTCCAAGATTTTCTAAGGTAGGTGAGAAAATTCCTTATTTTCATACAGCCCCATTTATTTAAGGCTATTTGATGTAATTTGTGACAAACACCTTGGTTCCCTTTGCACATGCATGGTATAGATTACAGCGGCAGACCCACCTCCAGACCCCTACATTCTTCTAATCTTCGTTCTTGAATCAACGAAGCTTTATACCTGTACATAGTATCGATTGACAGGACGATGACTCGCGCATCAGGAGCATGCTGTATTGTGTATTGCTGGCTTTAGTACCGTAGTTCAATATGGCCGGCAGAGTTGTCGAGTAAACGTAAAGCATAATGTATTTGTATGCGAAAGAGTGTTGTGTACACCATTCTACTTCTCGTGTCTTCTTTCCATTTTCCTTCCCCCGCCAAAAAGGCATTTGCCGAACGTTTATGTCTACGATGGCGTTTCAGCCATTACGGTCCTAGCTCGAAGTAGGGGAGACTATTCGCAATGCTTAATTTGGGGGTGTTGTGCGATGGGTTGCAGCCCTTTGACCAGAAGACTTTTTTTTTTTTTTGACTAAGGAAGTAGGTGGATCGAGTTTAGGCTTCTTTTTGTAATAATTCTAGAATAGTTGGGGGGTGGGGTTTGCTGTAAAATTGTGGACACGTAGCAATAACTGTGGAAAAAACACCACGCTCGTCGCATCATATCAACTTTTATGACGTGACCACCATTTTGCCCTAGCTGTTTTGCACTAGAGGGCACTTTAGACAAGTCGACGGCCTAAAGAGAGGGTTGATTTTGAACGGTGACTTGAATGCAAGACAAGTTTTCCGAGAAAAGCTGTCGTCACACGGCCCTGCATGCCCTGCACCTGTTCGGACCTGCCTAATATATGCTGCCTATAGACGGCTCATTTGGTCGTATGATAGCACAAGAAACATTGACTTGTTTTGTACAGAAACATTTTTTACAGAATCTCGGAGGCCAAAAGCTTGTTGGTGAGCAATGGCTTATGGAAATGAGACTAAGTCTTTAATGGTCAAGTTTGGCTGAGAAGATTACGCCTTCTTTCATACGTCTTGGTCAAGCCATCCAAACCCTGCGTAACTATGACGAACAGACGAGCTGGCAGATGATTAGCAGTGTTGCGTTCTCGTCGAGCGGTGGGTGGGAATGGGTTATCTATTCTCGCGTTTATCTCTTTATCGATGGCCAAGTAGCTGGCGTTCCGTGTTATTGCTTCACACTGCTCTCATCAGCCTGGGCCACCCCTTGCGTGTCAGCAGACAATGACAGCAACAACGTAAAACAAAAAAGCCTTCGGGGCCGAGTGGATATTGGGGGGGGGGGGGAATGTAGTCAAGTGTTTTGCAAACGGATTGATGTCAGTTTGTGTCAGTTCCCCCTGGGTGCGTAGACCCAAGTCAAGGGAACCACTAATAGGAGGAGCGTCTAGTAGTCTTCTCGTAAAAAAAAAAAAAACTTTGTCGTGTACTGGGCGGTAAGAAAACTTTTATGGTGTGCATCGACCCCACCCAAAGGGACCATTTTAGCATAAAGTAAGGTCTTGTCATATATGCTGAAACCTTTAAAGCACTTTTAAAAACTTTTTCGCATGTTTAGGTGGTAAGAAAAAACACAAGTTCAGTGCTTGTTTTTGGTCTTTATCTGTTTTGTGTTGTCCTGACGGAGGGCTAACGCCCCGAGACGTCGATTTTGTCTCGTTTATAGCTTAGTTCAGTTCCTCTGTTGTTCACTTAGGTTTTATTTCCAATGCGGCAGTCACTTGTTTCGTTTTCACAAATCTTTCGTACGGAGGTTTCCTTGCTTCTTCCAACCCGCAAGCTCCTTCCCAGATCTCGGCTTCTGGATGACGGAATAACAGCGCTCGGCGTGACGTCGACTTCCGTCACATTAGTTTGCTACAGAGTACGTCTGGCAGTCTCTTCTTTGTTGCAATCATACAGCAGACAGCTGCAGTATGCCGCACATCACCCGACGAAGTAGAATTAAGAGCAAGTGTAAATCTAATTGGTGCTGCAACATTTATTCACTCAGCAGGTGCAGTCCGGCTGCAGTTTCCTAGGCACTGTAGGCCAGAGGCGATCCGTCCGGAAAATCTAGTGATTACTCAACGACCTGGTTGAACCCCTCCGTTTTGTCGATAAATGGATGGACCTGGGAGCTGTGGGGCGGCTGCAAAAACCCTCATCTTGAGTGGATTGAAGCAGGCATCGTATCCCTTTGCTCTTCGGCACAAGGAGTGCACTAGAAAGATTCTTGAGTGCACCGCGTGGGACAGGTAAAGAGACAGCCCGCCGCTGTGCTGCAGCTCGGCGTGTCACCGCTAGCCGTGGTGCCTTTGTTCGCGCGCGCCGCGTCTAGCGATTGGATGGTGCCGGGGAAATCCAGCCATATGCATGAGCCCAGGGGCTTGGCGGCCTATCAAGGACGGGTCACCTACCTGGGACAGGGTCCAAAAGTCCGACATGCCTGCCCGCTCACCATCCAGGGATTTGAGTCTAATGTGCTTTTTATTTTTTTAAAATTTATTTTTAAGTAGGGGAAACGCAGAACTCGGTCGGCTTTGTAGTTGGTTGCGCTAACGGGATCTAACAAGGTAACAGGACCCTGCTAAAATGGCCTACTTCTCTCTCTCTCTCTCTCGTCGTTACATGGATTACGTTTCTTCAGTTTATAAAATGCTAATCCTAGATGCGAATCAAAGTTTTCTATTTAGTCTAAGTAGTTCGTGCTGCTGATGTGACTCTGGAAGCTGTAGTATTTCTAACGTTACTCATTGTAGCTCCGTCACTTGCGATTCCGCCACCCCCACTCCATCCTCTTATAGGTTCTGAAAGATTTGAGAGAGCAGGAAGGTGGGGAGGGAGGGAGAGAAGTCTTAGGTCGTTGATACTCTTGATTACATAGCAATAATGAAAGAACATATAAGAAAGCCGCTGTTGATGGCTGACAGAGTGACGGTGACACATTTGCTTCTGGTCTGCATTGTTTTGGCGTGGGAAGGGGAATGTCAGCAGGTTGTTTGTCCGGTGCAGTTAAATGGTTCAGTCTGTAGAGGATCCTTGTTTAAGATCCACGCAGTGATCCTAGACAGAAATCAGTTTTTCCTAAATCGCACGTCGTCTTTGAATGAACCCTGCAGTATCAGCTGGGGGGGGGGTGTCATTTTTTGCAGTATTAATATTTCCTAGTTCCGATTCTATAATCATCATCGCCGTCTTTTCTGGAGTACCGAGTGACCCCCGTCGTATACGCTGCTGAGGTTTGTAGTAGTCTGGCTTTTCATTCAGACAGAAACACGAGTGGAGGGGGAGGGAAGGGGGCCTGCACGCGCACTGGCTCTAATCCGAGGGACTGCACTCGTGCAGCGCAGGAGTGACAGAGGGAGACCATGACTCAAGAACGTGGCTCTTCCCCCTGTTTATCCCCCCTCCCCTTCCTTACCCCCAGTTTGCGCAGCTCTAAAAGACAGGAACGTAAAGATGGAATCCCTGTTCTTCTCCTCCCTACCCACCCCGAAGAAAGAGTAGTCCCGTTTGCCATTGCGTTCTTTATCTCCCATCCCCAGCACCTTCCCTTGTATGTCTTTCTCACGCCCACGCAGAAAAACCGTTACTGCGCTTTTCCCCTCAAAAGTTCAGGGTTGAAGGGGTTTTTTTTTCAGTGGCCACACCTCCTCCGTACGTAAAAGGTGCCCGTAGGAGCTGTTGACTGTCCAAATGTCTGTTGAGAAAGGAACGCTGGTGCTGTAGCGTGGTTCTGCTGGCGTAAAACCCCACGCGCTCTGGGACAGAAGTGACAATTATTTCGATGCAACTTGTCCGATGCAACTGCTATGTCGTTGTCCCGGGATAAATCTAACCTAGATTCCCACATACAGCCCCAGCTGTTTGTCGTCGGTGGTTTGAGCTGGAGGTACGCTCCCAGACAGTCGGCCAACATCACCGTCAGGTCCGGGGCTGTACAAATACCCTGGCGCATGTGACGACCTTTCGACAGAGGTCAAATAGACGCCGTTATCGATGATGTAGTGGTGGTCGGGGGAGTAAAAAGGAATTCCCCTTCTCCCTCCACCACCCCCGAAACAATTTTAAAGTAGTAACTGTAGTAACAATTACGTAAAAAGAGTTCGAGCATCGATTTCCCACACGTCAGCGTCAGCTGTTACAAACAATCGATCCGAGACACGTCAGAACGTGGGATTTGCCAGATCCTAACCCTTGGTTGAATCACACCAAAGGGCTAGTCTGCCTTGACAGTTTATTCCTGTACAGCGGAGTGTTTCAGTCCGGCTGTTTATGAATCTGGAGGGGAGTTTTTCTCTTGCAGCTAAAAAATTAAGAGGATCACTGCAACTTTGGTCGAGATGTTCGGAGCTGATGACAGCGCTAGCAGGTGCTCAGAGAAAACAGACCCAGGAGATAAATGTTGGGGTCACCATGCGCAGTGAAATGAAATATGTAATTACTGCTTGACAGGATTTGTCAAATATTCGCGATATTGTGCACTGGTCCACGACAGCTCGTGTGCGTGAGAAGATGACTGTGCACACGCCTTGAACTAAGATTAGTTTATGTCTAAACTTACTATTATGTAGCAGAGACAGGTGGCCCAGTAATCGAAATGGCTCTATGCTGATCGAAGATGTCTATGATTAGGCTGTGTTCTTGTGTAGGATCTCCGATCTCATTGTGTGGCTCAGAGGTACTGAGGAATTGTGCCCTGTACGCGTTCAGATTCGGCGAACCAGGACGCACATTGTTCAGGTTAAGAAAAGTCTTCAGCTACATTTGACCTCTAAAAAGCGTAAGTCTGATGCACAGCAGACATCGTCCAGGGTAGAGGACCTGAACCGCTACACAGCCACATTCCGTACGCCACGCCTCCTTGACCGACTTAATGGGACGCTCGCTAAGCTATCGCGATCTCTCACGCGGGGCTCGCGACCCACTGAACACAGCGTTCGCGCCACGACTTAAAGTGCACTGGGGCTCTGCAAGGGATGCGAACGGCCCCTCCCTCGCCTCCAAATGAAGCTGCGCATGCGTAAGGGAACCGAAATGTAGACGTGGCAATGACCCGTGCTTGCGTGTCTTGTTGGATTGTCTTCGGCAAGCGCAGAGGCGGAACCAGTTAAATAGTTAACCAATAGCACGGTTTACAACTTAGCATTAGCCCTCTGACCCACTCAAGCGGCCGTTGACTTGCGTGCACTCGCGAGAGCGTGGATTTTTTGTAGAGGGATGCTGTCGTGCCTGCCTATCTCTCTCTCTCGAGGTTGTGACACGGTGAGATTCTCCCAGAACAGTCATATTTAACTGTCAATATCGTATTAGTGTGGAATTGGAACCATGTGTGTGCGCGTTTGAGGGCTACTGAGAGAAAATGAATCAGCTAAAAAAAAAAAAGGCGTTCAAGCACAGAATGTGTTACTCGGTTGTATGAAACAATGATGATAGTATTAATGTATTCGAGACTGGTTACAACAGTTTTTTTTTTTGCTGTCCACATCTACAGCTGACTTTGATAATGGGTCAAGAGTTTCGTGTCTTACCCCCACCCTCCAGTCTCTCGCTTTCTCTCCCTTCCTTTTACGTTTGAGCGTAGAGGACCTTTTGCATGACTGATAAGGAATACACCGGTACAGACAAGTCTACCGCAATGCTCACTGCGAGACCCTGTCGTGTCGGCCGTGTCGGAATGCAGCGCAAGACGCATGCGTCTCTTGCGGCATGCAGAAAGCGTGCAGCACGAACTGCATGAAGGGAGGGGGCGGGTCTGGTTCCCGTTTCTTTTGTTAGTTCAGCCGGCGAGTGGAGGAGAACCAGGGTGAGGAGAGAAGGGAAGGGTCGAGATGGGGAGAGGGAGGTAAACGTTCTGTGGTAGTTTGGTCAGGAAGCGTTCGGTAACAGTCTGCGAGGGCGTTGACATTTTACGCTTCGTGGGGCAGGGCAAGGGGCGAGCAACAGACCCCAGGCATATCTTTGTTGTCGCTCTCTGATGATCGGCTTTTGAGGTATTTGCAAAAGGTCTTCCTCCTCCTCCTCTGTCGTTATTAATCTCTTCATCGAAAATAAACCGAGTGACTGCAAACTGGATTTTTAAAAAAATAAAATGCAAATAACAAAGGAAACGAGGGCAAGCTATAAGAGACGAAAACAAAATGGGGCCATTACCCTTTTAGCAGAATACAGAATGTTTATCTGGTATTATTCTGTCCCGATGATGGGTAATGCCCCTGAACGTCGTTTTTGTGTTTGTCTCATATATTGGCCTAATTTCCTTTGTTGTCCACCATCTCTTCATCGTCTCTGTTGCCACCCGTCTCCTCTTTTTTCCCATTCTCTTCCTTTTCTTTGCCTTCGTCCGTCTGTTGTGTCCCTTTAATCTCCTGCTGTTCTCGTGTCTTTTGTTGTCGTCCTCTTCGGTTTCTATTCCTCTACTTCGTCCTCATTGTTCTCCTCTGTTACCTTCCTCTGCAGATTTAGTTTCTTGTCTTACGTGTAAAACTCCTTTTCCTCCGCTTCTGCTATACAGATCTTTTGAGATCCATGCCGTCGATATACGACTGTGTCCATTTCTGTACGGCAAGTGTAGCTGTTATGTCTTGTGGGCCAGCCTTGAGACGTCGTGGTGAGGGTATCCAAGAACGTCGAAGAGCTGTAGTGCCAACGTGCAGTCGTCAGGCCGTAGTTTCACCACATCAGAATGTGGGTACCCTCTTCAGCCTGCTTTGTCCTCCTCATTCAGCCAGATGGAATCTCTTGCATGCGATGTTGCAGTTGTCTTCCCCCTTCCCCACCCACCTTTCAGTTTGTTTTTCTATTTTGCTCGAAGCTGCTGCCCTTTGCCAGTGGTTGTTTTGGTTCACCGGAGAGTCGCTCGTGTCCAAACAGTCTGTATATCGAAGTAATCGAACGTCAGTATCTACATGCTCCTGCACGAGGGGAAACAAAAGCAAACCGATGCAAAGTTCATTTCACAACCCTCGGTGGGGGGGGGGGGAGGCGATCATTGAAAACAGATCACAGATGTGCTCTAAAACATGAAACAGGGCAACTTTGTTGCATAGAATTGTAGAAAGTCTTTCTCTCTTTCTCCGCTCTTTAGTGTGGTGTTACTCGCAAAGCCACGAGTTTAAAATTACCGAACCGATTGAAGTTTTGTTGGTGACTATTTAGTAATTGTCTGGGTTTGAGCGTTTTCATTGTGGGATAATGGCGACGCCAGAACCCTGCTTCTTTTTCGTGTGTTTGATCAGGTGGGGTAGTTTAGGGCAGTGAGGTCCCGATGACGTGGATTTAGTTAAGTTGGTCATCCTTACGTCATATGACGCCATTTGTGATGGGGGTGGTGTTCTCGCCTGTAATAATCTCCAGTAGTGCAACAGCGCGCACAATGCACACAGACATGAGCCTTCGGCAGGTTTGACGTTGACTGCAAAATACCGTTTGGGTGCGGGTCAAAGGTTAGATGTCGAGTGGTGTTAATAGAGTTCCCACCGTTGTTCCCTGCCAGCAAAATTTTCTTGGATCTTTTTTTCGCCATCAGGACCCTTTTCGGGATCAATTGTTGCCCACCAACCATTAAGCTACCACCACCCTGCAGTGCCTCTCTTTCTCCCTTCCTTGCTCCCTCTGATGCCTGACACCTTCGCAAGGGGTGGGAAGTTAACGGCGCCACTCCCACGTGTGCCCTTGTATCTCGTGCTTTGCATCGTAACTTATCTCTGAACTAAATCTGTCTTAACTACTGAGGTGTGCGTCCCGCCACAAGTGCGACGAGACAGCTTCCATTCAAAACGATTTCTCTTTATAGTAGTTATGCGCATCGTTCAACGGGTGTTCCCAAGAAGCTGGTGTGGTCAAAAATAACGATCTCTAGTAGCTTCACTCGTGTGCGTCACTCGTCTGGCCGCGCCTGCGATATTTGTTAATTATTCCTTATTGTTTTGAGGATTGCTTCACAGCTGTATAGGTATGCTGTAGTGGGTGCAATGACCTCATGCTTGAAATATTTTTATTGCGTCGTTCTCTTGCGTAAAAATCATAAACATATTTGTGTAACCTTGACTTCATATAGCTGTCTACGACGTTAATCCTCTTCATTAATTTTGTGACTCACTTGGCATCTTTTTTTCTCCCCTTTCTCCCTTAACCCTTGTGCTTCTCTTTTGCCAAATTTTAACGCAGATCCTGCAGAGGATCCTATTAAATGTTTGGTCCCCGCACCCCTCCCGGCCCTGCCTTAAAGTAAAACCCAAGATGTCCTCTGTTTACAGTCGGCCATTTTGACAATGCTTGAAAACTCGCCTCTTCTTCCAGGCGAGTTTTACAGAGGTAAGGAAGTTAAGAACATAGGACTGGTCTCGCCCTTTTGGTTTGCGCATGCTTATGCACGTGTTTTCTTCTTAGTGCGAACTCAAAGCGCACAGGTATTGTCAGACAAGCCCCTAGCTAGTCTGCTTTCAATACTCCCCCGCATCCTGGAGAAGAATGCCAGCATCAAGTAAGGCGGGAATACGTTCTTGTTCACCGGTCTATTATGCTGCGCTACATGCAATGTCAGGTTGTTTGTTTACGGGTGTCGGGTTGCCGAACGTTCTCGCAAAGCGCTGTTATATATGTTACATGAAAAATATGTTGAAAAGATCAGCGTACTTTCTCGCAAGATATAGCTGGGTTCCACATCTATAACGCACGATTATCCATTACCCACAGAAATCTGAAAGGAAGTAGAGATAATTCCACCGGGACGTCCCAGGAACTCACTCCTCCTCCTTTCTGAAAGAAATCAAAAACATAATAAAGACCCCAATTTCTTTTCAAGGAACCCTCAGAATTTCCGTGCAGTGTCCCAGGGATTCTCTTTTTTCAGACTGCGGGGTATCCTTCTCCACAGTGGTTTTTTTCTCTTGGTCTTTCTTTCTTTCTTTCTTTCTTTCTTTCTTTCTTTCTTTCTTTCTTTCTTTCTTTCTAGTAGTATTTTTGTCGCATTGGCAGCTTTTGAGATGTCAGGTGATGACGACAAAGGAACCACATCGGGAAAAGGGTAGGGGAAGCCACTAGCCTGGACCGGAAGTGAGGAGTATTTCTGTCTCTGCGTTTGCAGGTTGTCGCTGGGTGGTTATTGACAGAGCGAGAGTTCTTTGTGATCTGTCCCTGACGCCGAGAGAGAGAGAGAGAGAGAGGACGGTGCTTAGACTACAGGAAAATAGTCCTGCAAAGTGGCGGTAAACAAGCCCCTCACGCTATGATTGTTTGGGGTTAAAAACAGGCCGCGTAGGCCACTGCAGCCTTTGCTGCGAAACAGAGACGTTGGCAAAGACCTCCCGTAATGACTGGGTTATGGACTGAGGTCTGAGCATGAAAAAGTCGACGAGCAACGAGAAGAAAGCAGAGAGGGGAGACGGTGTGCAAACATTTGCAATACGAGCTCCTTTGGAAAGGTTGCTGTGAGTGAGAGGTGGTAAGCAATGCTACGTTCGTGGGAGTTTACGAGGAACAGACGTTAGCGGAGAAGGTCACTGCTAGGTCAAAAGGGAAGAAAACTTGTTCCCTCTCTCTCTCTCTCTCTGCGTTCCTAAACTCTCTCTCTCCTTCTAGCTCCGTCTACCTCTGCTAACCCCCCTCCCTCCCAACCTGACCTCACGTCCTGCTTGCCGTCGACGGATTTTCTGTTGGTGGGTAGTGTAGTCTTTCCTGACTGTGTGGGGACAAGAGTGTGTTGGTGGGGAGGTGGATTGCCTCGGAGGTAGCTGGAAACGGGAAACATCTCTCGGCTCAGTAACCGCATGTAGACATCGGAGGTCTGCAAACATTCACAGATTCTCTCTCTCCTTAGGCAGTAGAGTACAAAGAAACACGACCATCAGCAAGCATCTGAGCACTTGGGGCATCTGATCTGCAGAAGGTTTTCGGGGTGAGGGAATGTCATCGTTGACAGCTCCTCAACCAACCCCCCCCCCCAAAAAAAAAACTGGAGTTAGGAACGGCAACGGGGAGATGGGGGGATCAACATGAAGTGCCCGATGCGGAAGTGAGGCAACGACTGGCCGTAAACCAGGTGTGACATGCAGGGGAAGTAGGTGTGGCTGGGACACGGGTCTGAACTCACGAATCCTATGGTCTGGTTGACAGACACATAACCGTTCGGTGGGCTACACCAAGCTACTGAAAACCCCCTTTGTGGGCTACACCAAGCTACTGAAAACCCCCTTTGGAGTTATTAAGCTGCGTGGGCTGATTGTTCTTACTGCCAAGTACTCGCGGTTGGTCCTGTTCTGTTGGGTATTGCATGTTCTACGTTTTAAAGGTAGCCTCCGTTATTCGTCCGTGGTTGTGCCTGCGTCTGTTTGTCCGTCCATGGCTAGAGAGTAGGAACTGGGCGACAGTGGCAATACAGTGTACATGGACGGTGGTGGTGGTGGTGGTAGTTATTTAGAGGGACAGTGCTTCCACTATGGGGATGGGGTCCTATTACTAAACTATGCACTGAAAGAACCACCAGACTGATGGCTGCAGTAAGATAGTCATTGCGGACAGTCAGTTTAATGTGCGGGGAAATGACCGAATGGAGTTTCCACAATGTTTAACTCCATGAAATAATCCTTGGTCAGAACAGGATTCGAACCAGCAACCTTTCATCTGAAAGTCCGCAGCTCTCCCAACTGAGCTATCCAGGCCCCGACGTGTACGTGGACAATCCAAAGTGTTCCCTCTTATCAGCCAGTAGCGGGTGGTTTGCGGGGTGGCGCGCAAACAGCTTATGGCGGGAACAGTGATATCAGCAATAACACCACAAGACAGTTTGATTTATAAATCATCATCGTTTCTACAAGTAACGAAAATCTGTCTTTTAAGCACTAAACTTTGTGTTCCAGAAAATCATCAAAGGAGTGGGTAGGACGCTGTTGCTAACGCTGTCTTCTTTTCCCAGCTAGGCGGAAGGCAAAAGGTGAATTGTTCGTGTGTGGTGAGATCAACACCTAGGAGAGAGAGGGGGGTGGGGGGGTCTTATCGAGTTTTACGTGACTGTTTCTTACATGCAGACGAAAGATCGAATTTTTAAAATTTAGTGTTTGTCTACTCGGCCCACCTAAAGAACTGACAGTCCGAATCGCACAGCGGGGGTGCATCCGTGTGCTGCAACTTGCAAAGCTCTTTTCTCTTCCAGTGTTACTCCCTTCCTGTCCCCCAACCCCACCTTCCTGTTTTCTTGTATTTCTTCCATTTTCTTTCCTCTTGGCCATTTGCCGTTCGCGAGGGGCCATTCGCTTGCGCGAGGGCTTATTTGTGTAGTACATTTAAAACTTGGCGATATTTGACAATAATAAGGATATGGCGCCACCCATACAAGTTTCCTGCTGTCAGGATTGTCAGCTGTCCCGTTTCATAATGGCTGACTGAGGTGTTATCCATTGCTTGCACGTGTCTGTGCGTTGTTGCCGGCGTGGTAAGCGATCGTTTGTAGCACAACAGCTGCGCTGTGTATCTGATCAGAGTTGCACGTGACGAGATGAGGAGACATAGTGGAGCTGGGTTTTTTTTAAAGACTGTCCCGAAACGTGCCTCTGGGATGTTTACAAGTACAACTCAAATTCAATTAAAATCGTTTGACAGTCAAGGATGTTACTGAAATTTTTTTTTCTGTCATTCCCGTATCTGTGTTCTTTGAAACTTCATCGAACGACAGCCGAGCACCAGAATTACATGTGGATTACGTTGCAAAAATAAATGTTTACAAACGCAAAATAACAACCATCTGGCCATCTGTTTGCTATACTGTGCGAATAATATCTTTTATTCTTCTAAGGATGATACTGTTTTTAATATGGATAACACCGTTTATACTAACGTACATACAACTGCGCCTGCATCCAGAGTGGTGTCTCGCAGTACCCCGTTTAAATAAATGAGCACTATATTTATCGGGGAAAAAACGTTTGACGAGTACAATTTTTTAAAATTGGGATACTGCAAACCAGCAGACTGTAGGTAGAAGGTGCCTTTTGGTTCCCCTAAACTACAACACAGGATGGAGAGTTCTTTCTTATTACTCATAATGCCATTGTAATGTCACTTGCGTCATGCTGTGTGCAAACTTGCGGGGCTAGCAATAGACAAAGTGGTTTTGTAAGGCAGTCGACTTCAGCTGGCGTTGTCTGACCCACAGCTTTTTGTTAATTGTGTGGTCTGTACCCGGACATCCGTGTTGGTCTGGTCACAGCCCCCCTCCTTCCCCCTGGTCCGACTGATTACATGCATTACACAAACTTAAAGCGCGCGCAGCATCCTGCAGGAGGAACGGGAATGTGCGGAACTCAGCTCCACCT
>SMGT01004934.1:16891-55560 GCA_004794575.1 Lanistes nyassanus
CCACCACCACCACCACCACCACCACCACCACCACCACCACCACCACCACCACCACCACCACCACCACCACCACAATTCCAGCAATGTCGTGAACGAAGATTTAACTTGAGACAAGCGTTTTCAGCCAGTATAATCAGAGGGATAAACGGTCTCTAGAGACAATGTTTCACGTCACTAACAGGCGGAGGAAATGAGGAAGCTGAGTGAGAGCTGTTGTATTAGCAAACACTTGCATGAGGGCCTGCGCATGTATCATCTGCCCATCCAATACACAAACAAAAGCGATCAATATGAAACGCGCAATCTCCAGCCCCACCCGCTGTCCCACGCACCGAAGCGGCCGATGACGCTTGTCAGCAAGACCGTGAGCCAAGAAATTCGGTCACTATAGTTTCAGCCCTCGTGTTGGGTGCACATTTTGCATTTCGATGTAGCACCTGTATGTTAGTTCCTGACTTGGTTAATCAAACAAATAAACAGCACAAAGACAAAGTCCAAACACACACACAGTGGGATAGGTACATGTGTACTTTGGCACATGCCGTCTTATGTACATCTGTTGGCATGCAGCATGCATGTTTTTACGTGCATCTTTTGAATGTGCTCCTGTTTACGATTCCTACTGAATATATTTGTGTGCGCGTGATTGTGTGTGTATGTGTGGAGGTTCGTAAGGGTTGCTGTGTGTGTGTGTGTGTTTGTGTGTGTGTGTGTGTTTTATTGTACGTGCGGGCATGTCTGTGCTTGTTTACGTACCTGCGAGTGTGCCTAAGGGTACATGTGTTTTTGTGAAAAAGACCTAGTTTTAAAAAACTGGGATAGCAGCCTGTCAAAGACAAGCCGGCTAAGACAAACCAACTAAGACAGCCTGTTTATGATTGAGGTGACACCTGTCTACGACAGCAAAGGTCTGCAAGTGTGATAGAGCCGTTCCGAGCATGCTCGCGACAACAGAGCGGCCTGCAAGTATATTACTGTATTCTTGATCATGTATGCAGAGTCGACGTCTTTACACTTCTATATGTAGATGTCTGGCTGACTGGCTGTTTGACCGGCTGGCTGCATTATCTATTCCTCCCATCGTCACCTGCCTCCTGTGTGTGTGTGTGTGTGTTCGTGTTTGTGTACGCGCGCGAGCCCAGATGAGTGTCCATCCCTCTGAAAGCTTTGCGGTGCAGTTTTCATAACCATCCCTCTCCCACGTTGTCGAAATGACATTTTGCATTGCGACTATAGTACAAGACGCCTTCGCATCAAATTAATTATTCATCGAGCAAGTGCCCAGCCCACTAGAGAGCCACCCCCTAGTGCATTTCGTACACACTCTTTCCAAACAGAGTTCCTATGAGGATGCGACGCACGTGCCGAAAACAAAGCGATGTGTAGCGATCGATGTGTTTGTACAACTGATGCTCGGAACACGAACTACAGGCTTTCAGCAAAGACGACCGCAGGAAACTGGGGAGCGAGGGGCAGCTTTGAACTGAGAGACAGAGTAGAAAAAGATGAGAGACAAGGTATTACTTAGTTATTGTTCTCTATGTTGCCCGTGTGTGACTTGTGATGGAACAAAAGGCTTTGTTGCAAGCTTGTAACTCGTCGATGAATTGATTTCCCAACAGAGTGCTACAGCGCTCTGAAGCTGAAAATCTGACTATAGACGCAGGACTCGAAGACAGGTTCCTCTGAAACAATGTGGGCCTGTAGCACCCACCTCCGAATTTATGGGATCGTCCATTTCATTGCGAATGAAGAACAATTGTTCTAGCTGCAGTGCCAAGTTTCAGCAGGAATTTAACACACACAAAAATTACTGTTTACTGCTGTTTGGTTTAATCAGGGCTTGGCATGGATGCATGTAATGTTTTCTAACTATCGTGCAAGTGCCATGTGTGTTTACGGCGGATAAACACATCCATGTTTGCTTCTGGTAAACGTGTTACGTTTACTTCACGTCAGCAAATGGGGAAAGGTTCCTATATTTTCTGAAGCAGGCTTCTTGAGCACACAACATCAAAGGCAATTAAGCAAGAACTCGTCACAGTCACCAAGCATGAACACTGCCGCTCCGCGGACGAACTTTGCACGCACTGACTCATCCGAGAAGTTTGAAGAGAGAAGACACCGGAAGTACGTCCTTATGTGCAGTGTACAGACGACTTCAGTCTAAACCTTAGCGGCACCCTGTGGACCCTTATTTCATATTAATTGCTTCTTCAGTAGTTCTCTGCGGGTGGACTCCTTTAGGTACTGGTCTGGCCATTTCCTGGTCCTGCATTTCTGAGTGGGGGTCGCCTCTACTCCAGTCCGTATTCGGTCTGCGCTGCACGCGGTCATTGACAGGGGCCCCGGAAATAGAGCGCGCGGTCATCTGTGAGACAGGGCCGTCAGATGTTTGGGGGATCACCAGTGGCTTAGCTGTGTTTTGGTTTGCGGACGGGACTGCTGCACAGCTTTGGGGGATTTTACGCGATGAAGCTTGGACAGCGTGCGTTGCCGATGAAACTGAAGTCTGTTCTGGGTCGATTTTAGCAGTCCTTCTAACCTCTTTACATCTGCCTCCTTTCGGATTCTATAGGGACTTGCGACTCGTACATTGTGATATCTGTGTGGCATTCATGTCGTGGCTGAGAACGCAACGTTTTTTGAACAATTAAATTAAGGCCTGAACTAAAACCAGAAAGGTGCAAATCAAGGTGTATATCGATAGCGAAATTAGCAATTGAATCAACCCTGAATCTTTTCTTCACTCCAGAGTGACAGCAAAAGCCATCACACTTCGGTAAGAAGCAAAACACGCTCTTTTTTTAAAAGAAAATGACATCAGATCAAAAATACTTCCGAGTCGAATTTGTTCTGGCCCAGTAGTGTGGTCACGTGACAAGATTTTCATTCCCTGGGAGACAGTCGCCGAGGTGTTTACGCAGGAAAACAAGAAAAGGGAAGAAACTCGGAGGCTTCTCGGATGCGGGCGGTAAGTAAACTCTACCTCGCCGAATCTTGATAACTAAGTAAAGTACATTCTGTTGCAGTGTCGTAAAGTAGCGACATGAGTAAAGTGAGACAAAAATATCGACACGTTTATTGGTTGATTATATCCCTTATGATTTCTCTTCCCCCTAACATGCCTTCCACCATCTACATCCCTAGTGTGTCTATCTGCTTGCATGCTTGCGTGATTGCTGTGTGTGTATGTGTGCGGGGGCGAGCGAGTTCGTAGGTGAGTTGTCTTTCTTTTTATTTCCCCTGTTAGGTCGTCCTTTCTTTCCTTTCGTCGTTCGTTTTCCTTATTTCTTTGATGTTCTTTCTTTCTTTCTTTCTTTCTTTCTTTCTTTCTTTCTTTCTTTTTTTTTTTGTCCTCGATGTTTTTGTTTGGTCAAAGCAAAAGTTAACTCTGTTTTTCAATTCCTTCCTTTTCCTTAAACGCAAACCATGTTTATCCATCATCATATGTTTCGTATACAGCTTTAAACTATTATGATGTTTTGAATAGCCCCTAGTTGCTGCAAAGATATTTGAATTTCTGATGAACTTAACCATGACTTTACTTAGGTCTGCTTTCATTACATTAAAATAACCATTTGCTTCATTAAGCAAGCTGTAAATCAGATGTAACACATATGTATATGTATATGTATAACACAGATGAATATACAGATGTACGCAGGCACAGAATCAGTAAGACACGCAACAACGATGGAGGCAGATTGATAGGCAAACGACATACAGAAGACATTCAGATAGGCAGAACTTCGCAAACTTTGGGAACTTCCAGAAAATTTTGAAAAATAAATCATGTGGCGTGGAACCTGTTTGCAGAGCCGGCTGATTGCCGCAGTATATATAACCTTACGGTTTACGGCTGCATGAGCTTTCGTGTCTGCTGTTCCCGTCAAAGGAGAGACCGCCTCGGTGGTCTAGTGGTTAAGGCGTCTGCTTCCGAGGCAAGAGGTCGGTGGTTCGCAACCCGGCCGAGTCTTACCTAAGACTCAAAAATTGGCAATCTAGTAGCTGCCCTGCCAGACACCTGACACTATAGGGAACAGTACTAGGACTGGTTGGCCTGGTTGGCAGCACGTAAACTTCGTCTAACCGGCCTGATATGCACCTCGTTTGCGGAGGGAGGTTAAGCAGCAAACACCCACCTACAAAAGAGCGGTCGTTAAGCACGTTCTCTCTGTACACAATCCACAGCATTACGGGTGGTTGGGCGATTAGGATCCCCAGGTAACCCTACCCAGGGTTGGGCTACAGGAGTGTTCTTGTGCCCTTCCAGTCGCGTGTGTATTTTACGCGCACCTTTACATATACCTTCGTATCTACCCCCCCCCCCCACACACACACAGTATACACAAAGATACGTAAAATGCATGTGGGGGGGGGGGAAACAAAGCTAAAGGCCATTTTTTATGGCCACTTTTTATACGAACGCTCACGCAACCCTCATGGAAAGTTAATGAAGACTGCGAGATGATCTTATTACTCAGTGGACTATGTCAGCAGGACAGACAGTATCAGTGTTTAAGTGCCAAGATATCGACAATAACCTCTCCCCTCTGCCTGGCATTCATGTTTCCACGATAGAAAGGGTTAGCCATGCTGATGAACTTCCGCGGGCTAAGGCTCTGAAAGGTTGCTGCTAGCCTGCTCTAATGGCGCGAGACAGGTTTTGTCCTCTGGTCTGCAGAAGACAATTGCCATGACGTGCAGAGAGGCCATGTTGCAATGGTTGCCAGGCAGCATAAATCACGACAAACACTCGTCAGTATATCCGGCACTTATAGGGAGCACATCAGAGAGTATTTGGGGGGTGTGTGGGGAGGGGGCGTACGATTCAGAGGGCACATGCCCGGATCTTGCCAGCAGAAAGAAGACGGAACTTATCTTGCCAGCCAACAAGGGATGTGGAACACTATCGGGTCTTTCTAGAAATGAAAGGTCGTAACCTCTGCTCTTGCTAAAAATGGTAGCATTTCACTTTCCTGTGGAAAGAATCCATTATTCCCCAAAATAGGATTCGTGTTTGTAGTGGTGACACTAGGATACCTCATTTTAACAACAAAGACGGAAACTACTATACCTTGTAAAGGTTTTGTCAGTAATTCCGGCACACTGAATGCGACAATGCAATAGCTTAGTGAGCTAGGCCCAAAGACACTATAACGCTGGCTGCAACTATAGAGTTTTCTCCCAGAACAACGCTGTCAAAATGACATCTTTTTTCAGCGAAGTCCTTATACAGATTTTTTTACAAGTTTCACGCGTATAGCATCTTCGCCAGCATTGGTCACGCGACCCTGACGTACCATCATCGATTCTCAATTAGAGACGTGACGTTTGTGCACCACTACACTTCCATAGCCCACGTGTTTTCTTCAGTATTTATCTGGGGGAAAATGGCAACAAAACCTTCGCAACGCAGTTATTAAACAACATATTTTCAATAAATTCGTGCACACATTACACATTAATTTATTTTAAAATAATTTTTCGAGTTTAATCTAAAGAGGTATCAAAAATTGCTTAATGATCCCTCTTCCTTCTGGCCAATGCAATTCGAGAGCACCATAACGTGTGCCTTGGAGTTACCCGCCCTTTGAAAGAAATGGCGGTCGGTCGCTAGAGGCCGTTAGTGCCTGCGGGCTGTCAGCGCGGGGCTGGAATCCGTCTCGGAACCTCTGCAGGAGCAAAATGTCACGCACTTCATCAAAAGTGGCGTTTGTCCAGGAATCGCTGGATTCATTTCCTCAATGGCGCCTGCAGTTCAGCCCCACTGCATCGTGTGTGGTGCGACACTCCACGGGGATAGCATAACGAAAGCAGTCGTGATTGTCATTGTTGTGTTAACAATGCTAAGTGCGCAGCAAAGAATTTGGTTTCAGCGTCTTCGTGACACATGAGGGTGGTGGTGGGTGGGGGGAGGCAACGTGAACTAAACAGTGCACTCACTGTTGAGGTCCACAAGTCAACATTCCCCATTCCTAAAGCGCTAGTAAACCACTCAGCAATCGGTCCGTCCAAACCATTGTGTGCTGGCTGGAATTCTCAGCGTACCCATACATCCGAAAACAGTTTCCCTCGTGCGTAATAAGTTTGTGAATAACAGCACACAATAACAGAAACTATCCTCCCAAAAGAGTTGCGGTTACTCCCTACATATTTTCATTGTGCTTTTAATTCCCCCTCATTACACTTGTGGGGCGATTCCTCTGTTGCTGTGGGTTTTGTGTAGTTTGTTTTATCCAGTCCAAAACTGCCTGCAAAAAATGTCCTGAAATTAAAGAACACAAATTGTTTTTGACTGACAGGGGAAAGTTCCATACTAAAGCTGTAGTGCTGGGTCCTGGGTGGAGAATCTTCATAACGACAAATCGGTGACGCTTGGGAGGAGAGGAAATAGTTTCCAATTTTTGTTTGCCAGATGCTGTTTCCAACGCGACGTGGGAAGGCGCGAGCGAGGCGCAAACGAGGCGCGAGCCAGGTGCCATTTAGCTGCCATACCTCTGGGCAGAATGCAAGACGGCTGATCTCCCCTCCCTAACCATTCCCTGTTTTTAATCACCTCTCTGTTTTTCTCTATTCCATGTACACATGCACATACGCATGCTAAACCGTACCACTTTCAATTATTCTTTGCACTGAAGAGTCAGCCATGTGAAGTAAAAGTAAACAAATCATAAAAGTTTTAGACTCTGACCCGATCCCACATCGTGTCAAAGTCATTATCAGACATAATCATATTCACAATATCCACTATCCAATATTCACTATCCACTATCCACTATCCAATATCCAATATCCAATATCCAATATCCACTAATCCAAACCAGACTCATAATACTTCAAACTAAAAATGAGAAATCTATGCATAATTATTTTACTAATAATTAGATGTAGTCCTAGGAGTGTAAATAGCCTTTGCCTAATTCTCTAATTATTTTAAACGTCTGACTCGCCCTGAAGCAGTGCTAACTGTTTTTGAACTTAATCAGATAGTACACATCAACTCCTAGATCAAGACCAAAGTATTTGGGCAGGTTTCTTCGTCAGTCGACGATAACAGTGCGAGGTACAGGGGAGGAGAAGGAGAGGCGCCACTGAACTCTGCTCGCCTGAGGGTAGTCTGAAGGAACACTGGTCCCTCTTTTCTAAACTCCTGCCAGCCGCTTTCTTCTCCACCCTCCAATTGTTATCCACGTGCATTTCGTAACCACCCACGTCAACACTTAACCCTTTGTCCAGACACGTACGCACCCACACATACGCACGCACACAGGAACGCCCACACGTACGCACGCGCACAGAAACACTCACTTATAATTGTATAATTCTTCTATACACGCGCATAGAAGGTCACGAGGGAGGTCACGACAGGTTATAGTATTAACACACTAACAGAAGAAGAGAACTTGTCCACTGTTTACAAGCAGTCTCTGCACGGCAGATTAACTTCGCTAGATATAAACATTTTTTAAAAAATGAAAGCTGGGGTCAACATTGTCGGGGGTTTCCAATCCTGTCCTCCTTTTTTCAGGAAACGTCATGTTATCTGATACCGTCATACCTGCAGTACTGCCCCTAACCACGTGATCTCTCTTCTTCTATGTTGCCCTTTTACCATTAAAAATATTGTGCTCTTGTTCTTCTTTCTATCAGATGTTGCTAAGACAGCCCCTTCCTCTGTAACCAACAGCAACTATAAACGAGATTGAAAGTTTTGCACGGAGGAAACCAAATCTATTCACCAGCCCTTCCCTGCAGCCGCTACGAAAAGTCAAGCTATTACCTGTAATCTGACGCCTTCTCTTTGCGCAAGCCAAAAGGGAAAAGATCACAGCTTTACTAGTGGATATCAGGCTAACAATAAGCGAAACAATAGTTTGCTTGCAAGAGGGGATGGGTGAGCACGCGACTAGCTCCAGCGCGGAATTCCCTGTGGCTGAAAACCTATCTGTCTAGTTCCTGCAACCCGGCCTTAGCTGATAATGGACGAACATATTATTTCGACATTTCCAGAAGTTCCACAACAGTCGCAGAGTCCGTCAGCGTTCCTACCGCCTGACGCCTTTGATCGCTTTACGTCCGCAGAACAATCAGGCCACACGCAGTGCTGCAGGAAAGGACACGGGGAAATATTGACCTACTGGCCTACAACGGCTATAGCTCTTTATGTTTCAAGTTTGTTCTCTGCAGGCTGCTGTAGTAGCCGGAGATGCGGTAGACTGAAGAGGAGGGAGGGTGTGGTGGTGAGATAAGGGAGACAACTTGTGCTTATGTGGAGGGAGGGTAGAAGTGTTGTCGTGTGTAAGTGTGGGCGGGCACGTGTTCGCAATAGACGTAACATCTGTGACTTAATTGTAATGGCGCTATAACTCACTCCGTGTCGTGCTACTACTTTATGGACCCTTCTTCTCTCTTTCCTTATTGTCCTCCTCCTCCTGGAACTGCTTCGGTGGTCTAGTGGTTAAGGCGTCCTCTTCCGAGGCGGAAGGTCGGTTGTTCGCATCCCGGCCCAGTCATACCTAAGACTTAAAAATTTGTAATCTAGCAGCTGCCCTGCCAGACGCCGGGCACTACAGGGAACAGTATTAGGACTGGTTGGCCCGGTGTCAGTATAATGTGACTGGGTGGGACTGAGGCCCGTGTTGTGACAGCAGTCCCACGTGTGGCAGCACGTAAACTTTGTCTAAGCAACACCGTCCTGATATCTTCGTTTGCGACTGGACGTTAAGCAACAAATACCACCCCCCCACCCTCCTGGACACAATCATCTCTTCCTCCTCTTTTCCGCGCCGCTTCTGTGTATTGTGTATGTGCTCGCGCTCGTGTGTGGGTGTAGGTGCGCACGACGAATCAATTCAAAATGAAACCGTTACAGTAAAGCACGAAACATGTTATGGCACCCAGGGAGGGAAAGATTTGCAGGGGTATATGTATAGCTTGAGGTCACGTGTTTTATAACAGGAAGATGAATTTCTATTGTCATTCCTTATGAAGTGTTCCTGGAGTTTTGGTTTATCTATGGAAGATGAGGTGTGTGTAGGAGAGAGAGAGTGAGAGTGAGAAACAGAGTGGGCAGGAGGGGGGAAATCCAGATACATATGATGCAGCTTTCTACTTGTGACATATTTATGTTTTCGTTCCAGATCTGCTTGCAACTTACGTGAATCAATCGCTTACAAAGAATTCAAAAATTTGAGTGGTATACATTCAAGCAGAGAGTGCCTTCTGTCCACAATGTAGGTGAAGTTTAGCAAACCAAGGGACCAAACTCTTGTTATTCTGCATGCCGGTTGTCGAACAAAAAGTGATGAATAGTCTCTCTGTTCTTTAGCTTATGGGCCAGCGCCCGCAGAGAGAACGCTACATAACGTGTTCGCTACTGAGCCAAAGATGCAGATGAGATGACAGTTTGGTGACCTCAGTGTCACTGGCCTGGCGGCGCCATGCCAATTTTGCGCCACGCGGGTGACGTGCCCCTGCTGGTGGGGAGCGTATCCGGTGCGCTTGCCTCTGTCCTCTACAACGACACGACTCTGACCACGCCATCGCACCAATACGACGCGACCAACATGGCTGCCCTGTCGCTGCGCAGAGACGTGGATGTGGATGCGGTCGGAAACCAAAGCTCGGGGGGCCAAAGCAACAAGCACAGCTTCGACGGCAACCTCGACGCCTTCTTCTACATCATCGTGGTGCTGTCCTTCTACGCCATCAGCATCGTGCTGCTGATGATCAAGTACATCCGTCGAGAGCAGCTGGAGACGTCCCTGGACTTTTACTACACGGAGTACGTCAAACGCACCTGGTTCCAGCGGCCAGACGTTCAGAACCGGATGGCCATGGCCCGGCAAGGCAAGTGGCTCGCCAAGCTTCTCCAGGGTCCCGAACAGACCCCTCCCTCTCAACGTTCGGATCTGGACAGGAGCAGCCTCAAGGAGGTCAAAGAGACAAGTTTGTGATTTCTGTACTTAAAACGACGACAGATAAAGTCTTTATTCCAATGACAGAGATTTTCTTTAAATGATGTACAGGGTTTTTATTCAAAACGTCATGTGATAAAAGTCTTCATTTAAAATGACGTATGATAAGGTTTTTCTTTCAAATGACGTTTGAAGGTTTTTTTTTTAAAATGAGGTATGATGAAGTCTTTATTTCAAATGACGTATGATGAAGTCTTTATTTAAAATGACGTGCGACAAGGTTTTTATTTCAAATGATGTATGATAAAGTCTTTATTAATTACAAATATACGTATGACAAGGTTTTTATTTAAAATGACGTTTGAAGGTTTTTTTTTTTAAAATGAGGTATGATGAAGTCTTTCTTTCGAATAACGTATGATGAAGTCTTTATTTAAAATGACGTGCGACAAGGTTTTTATTTCAAATGATGTATGATAAAGTCTTTATTAATTACAAATATACGTATGACAAGGTTTTTATTTAAATTGACGTATGATAAAGTATTGAAAATGACGTATGACAAGGTTTTTATTTAAAATGACGTAGGATAAAGTCGTTATTAAAAATAACGTATGACGAAAATCTTTGATTTGTCAAAGCATTTACCACACACACATTTTTGTTCCTGCGTGACTCTTGGCCGAACTGTGAGCGGTGTTTACATTGAACATGCTTGTTGATGTGTACTTCACGTGGCCGAAACGTCGATATGTCACATTCCTTTGTCTTCACTCTGACGATCCCAAGGCTTTATATTAGTCTGTGTTTTTTGTTTTGTTCACAATCTCCTTCTCTTACCTGCTGACAGCGGCAGAAAGTATTTGAGAACGAGTCCCTTAGAGAGATCGTGCCAGACCAAGCACCAATCTTTCAGAGTGAAGACAGGATAACGTCTCCTGTGCACTTTTTCTTGTGTTTTTTTATAGCATTTTTATGAGCCTTCTCTACATTTCATATTTCAGACCCAAAAAAAGATGAAGATGGGTATACAAGTGTCCAATATATTTCTTGTTTTATATGTTTCCTTTCCGTTTAAAAAGCATGCCTTCATTTTTTATTACCTTTGGACTGTCTTAGGAGCGAAAGATATCCTTGCTTTTAAGCAAACCCCACCCCTTAACATACTCGCCAAATTGGCCCTGAAGCTCGTCGCTCCTTGAACTTTCTTCCGTACAGAAGGACAAGAACCGATTCGTACGACAGATGGATTTCCACCTCCCCTCTCCCAGATTCGTTTCATCACGTTTCGCAGAACTATCTGGGGAAACAGGCCAAAACATTAAACCAGAAAACCCGGCTCGGATAAGCACGTATATTGCAGTAACATTCGTCCCATCCTGGCGTGCTGGAGTCCATGCCAGCTGTCGTCGCTGGTGATGTTGTTAACCGTCACGAAGCACATCCACATCGGGGCCCTGGAGAACGACAGGCCACACGCAGACCAAACACAACCGATCCCCGCTGTTTCTGACTGGCGTACGTCTTTTCACCCAGGACTACCGTGTAACGAGAAATTTGACTGGCTATTAGCTGACTGTAAACCAATCGCTTCACGACTCTTGAGTCTGCAGCCGGAGAAAGGTGATGGGGGAATGGCTGTCCCTCGGGGAAACCTCAGGCTCCCCTGACGCCAGCTTTTTTTCCCGTTACAGGCGTGAGGTACTTCAGCAATAAACTTTCTTCTGCTTTAGCAGTAAGGTGAGAACTCCATGGAAGAACTTGCCTATTTTCGTACACATTCCTTGCTCGATCTTCACGCACGTTGTTATAAACTGCAGAATCGGAATTTCTTGAAGGATGTGTTTTTGAAACGGGCGAAAGCGGAAACTTTTAACAACATACTGATGATCAATATGATTATTCACCTATCTGTGTCTTGTCTCTCTATGTGTCCTGTCTCTCTATATGTGTCATGTCTCTATATGTGTCATGTCTATTTGTCTTGTCTCTCTCTCTCTGTCATGTCTCTCTATGTGTCACGTCTCTCTATATGTGTCCTGTCTATATGTGTCTTGTCTCTCTATATGTGTCATGTCTCTCTATATGTGTCTTGTCTCTCTATATGTGTCATGTCTCTCTATATGTGTCATGTCTCTCTGTGCCCGCAGCGCTTTGCCTGCAAGGGATAAAAGCAACGAACACTTCACGGCTGCAACATTTTAGCTTTAATCGCACATTGTCGCAAATTTTAAAATAATGCTACCTCACCTTTTCACTTTGTGCACTTCGTTCTTTTTATATTCACAGTTTTTTTTTATACACAATTATAAAAATAAAACAGTGATAATGGGATATTACATTGTTGTGTCTGTGAATCCTTTTATGCGTGTTAATGCTTATGGTTACTTTTTTGTAAATATTCTCATGTTTTACAATCGTTTTCAACCTGCGTGCTAATGTCATGTTACCGATATAAAGCGTTTTTCTTTTTGTTTGATTTAAAACTGAAGCCCTCGGTAAAATAGCATGCTGTTTTCGTTATATTTTGCTGCTCCCTGCCACGATCTTCTGCTAACAACACAACAGATAACTTTAGACGAGCAAATCAAATTGTACACAGCGACTGTCGCTCAGATGTCCGACAGAAAGAGCTATACAGCATGCTGTAAACTAAAAGCGTGTGCTGGGGAAGGTAAAAAGGAAAAGTCACTAATAGGGATAGTGGCAGAGAGTGCTTCATAATATGAATATACCCAAAGAGGATTGGAAACACAAAAAGTCTTTGCATATTTGTTGACATTTACGTTTACGCGTGTTCCCTCTGTGCGTGACTATTAAATTTGGGAGTCGACAGTACGAATGGTACAGATGACCAGCATTATTCACGAAGCATCCAACATCATTAGGGAACACTGGAGGCCGGGAGACTTTCACACTATTTTGCACCACAAACATAAAAGAATGAAACACAATCCCATTAACTTCACGACTCCGACAATCAGGTTTTGCTTACTCAGATGTTCCCTGGTTCAACTGCAAGTTTCGCCCAACGCCAGAATCACAGATACGAGCCCTCGAAAACAAACACCAAGATTCCCTGTGGCGCCTTGGTCCCCGAACAGCTCGGCGTAGCCAAACATCTCGTAGGACACCGAGGGACACGAGATACGACGGTGTGCGCCAGGCGTAAACAGTTAAACAAGTCGTGGCTGTTGATTCTGGTGTTAGACTACGCGTAGTGACGGCCTATCTCTGCGAGTAGCCTTCAGCTTGGCTGCCGGGTAGCTTTATGGGAACCGTATCTTTAAGGTTAGGTGTCCTAGATGTGAGTCCCAAAAAAGGAGAACTAGTTTTGTTTGTATGTCGAGAGAAAATAGAGAAAGAAGATTGTGGGGTGGGGGATGCAGGCAGTACTTTATAGTCAGATGGCACACACGAGGCTTAGACCAGCGTGACTCTCGTGAAAAAAGCGTTGATTTTATAATTTAAACAAAAGACGCTCTAACGAATTCCTAGCTGGCGCGAAGAACATTTGACTAGTACCATCATAATAAAATACATGGAAGGAACATCGAAGCACAAAAGTTCTGGCGTTCACCAAAGTATATGGCAAAACATGCCGCATAATAAAGAGACAATAATCCTACGACGGCACTGCAAATTCTATCGCATGCTGTTGAGTGGAAACGTCCATTGTACCTGACCAAGGCAGCAATATTGCCGTAATAGCGGACTTCTGAACGCATTTATGTGTGGTACATTTTCTAATCCAAAATAATTTTATTCAAAGAAATCTAAATGCCTGAAACAGTATATACATAAAACGTATTGCTAGTTCTCATTTCGATCTTGCACACACCAGTACAGGTTCTGCTTTGGAGACAGAATGTCTGCTACGTACGTAAAGGGAAGTAACTTCTCTTTTCTCTTGTAAATTGCTTCCAGGATTGAACTCCCTTGCTATGTCCACCCTGTTTTTAATTCATGACACGACGACATTTGCAAGCTAGTTGGCCTTTTATGACGAAAAAAATCTTGTAAGCTATACATACGCTGTACTTATCTAACTGAAGCTTTGAATGTCCAAAACAATTTGCGATATGCTGTCTGTATGTCTCTTAAGCAACACATTTGTGCTTGGGGGTTTTGTTGTTGGTGTTATTTTTGGTTTGGGTTTATTTGGAGTCTTTTGTTTTATTTTATTTTGGCTTCGTTTTGTTTCTTTTCGTTTATATTTTATCTTCATCCAGTTTTGTCAGCTCATTATAATGAGTGTCTTGCAAGCGGAGTTTCCACACAACAGGCAAGGTAGCATGCCATTTATATAATGTTAACACTGTACGTCAGGTACGACGTCTTAGGACAGATATAGTCCGGTACACAATGACTTCTTTGTGGAAAATCTGTCACCTTTTCCCCTTGCCGAGATGAGCGCTGAAACTCAATGTGGCAGAGACAGCGACATCCTTTGCAAGACTTCTCTCACTTTCCTGAATTGTCTTAACCTCTGTGTATTGTGCTTGCCTCTGTGCGTGCGTGCTTACTTCTGTGCGCACTTGTGGGTGACCTGCGTTAGAAAGAAAGAAAGAAAAAAGGAAAGAGAAGGAAAGAAAGAAAGTGAGTGAAGGGGGAAAGGAGAAGGCGTGATGAAATTTTTGTAGGTGTTATTATTTATGATTGTTTGCAAGAGTGGGTTTCTTTGTAAACTGCTTTTCTTTCATTTAACAAGCAGTTTCCCGTCTTGAGACACCGTCAAGCTGGCCGAACTCTTTAAAAAGACAAACGAAAACAATTATCGTCTGGAGGGTGTTTACCAGCGGAAAACCGTCACCAAACCTCAGTGTTTCATTATACGATTGGATGCATGACAACAGTGAAATAGAAACCCTAAACACGGCTCAAAACCCCATAAACCATCAACTGCTGCTTCTCGTAGCCATAAAGACAACACGCGTTCATCGACCCGTGCAGCTGTTAACGCCGATCTTTGTCACTGTCTGCCGTGATGTGACGTGCGTGGCCAGCCGGCGTGTCGCGTCTCGCTGCGAGACGGCACAAGGGACGCTGTGTGGCGTGAAACAGCTGAGCAGACCGTTCACGTTGGACTGCGCGAGCCGACGCCACTGTTGCCTCCCAACGATGTGACAAACCGATCATCTTACTACAGCCTCCAGCTGCAAGGTAACAATGCGAGCATCTTTACCTGTGTTCTTGGGCTATTTTTAAATGCTGACTATTGTTGTGACAAATGCGCATCAAGAATGATCGGATGAACACGATCATATTGATGCTGTGTTTACACTGCTAGACGAAATCGGAGAAAATGTCATAAGAAGTTAGCCCATTTCTTGCAGCAAAACATAGTTTTTAATGCGATTGATGAATATTCTTTATAAACGTGATTGCACTAAAAATCCCGGGTAAGATAAAAGTTTTTGGAGAAAAATCCCTCATCATAATCGGACTAATTCGTAGAGGAAACATCTTGGATTAGTTGCTCAGAAGTATTTTCATCCCATTTGGTCGAATGTAAGCCCCGCATACAGGACTGGTTGTATGGGTGGGCGGGTGGTTGGTTGTGTTTGGGTTTTAGTTCAGGGTCTTGTGCTAGTGTTGTTTGTTTGTGATGTGGGTATTGTTTTTCGCGGTTCACATTTCTTAAACATAAGCAAACAAAGCGAGAAATAAGTCCTATAACTCTCCACCTCCCTCACCTTTGCCTGCCTGCCTGTCTGTCTGTCTCTTGAAGGTACGTTTGGGACTAGGGGGTTTAGGTTCGACCCCATGTTGGACGTGTAATTTTACAGGGCCTTCAGAACGAGTTATGTAGCTCGGAAGACACAGAGTTCATGTCCTGACACCTTTCCCCATCATCTTCCTGCCTACCTGGTCCATGAAAAATAGGCTTCTTTTCTGACTGCGTTGAGGTGGTGGTGGTGGGGGAGGGGGGCTCTCCATAGCTCTGCGGCTAGAGCTGCAGAAGACTTGCTGGCTCGAATCCAGGAGGGACCAAAGATTATTACCTGAAATTAAACCTTGTGCAGACTCCGCCGGGACATTGTTCTCCATCCCCTCATAGTGCGTAATCACCGGGAGGTGGAAGCACCGTCCCTATAAAATTAACTGCCTACCTTGGCGTTGAGCAACCACACATCCCTTCTCTCTGCCTTGACTCCCACCCACAGCCTTTCGATCCTTCCTGGCATCCTTCACTCCCCTCTTGTGTCCTTTCTGTAGAAGTAATGACTTGCTGTGGAAAATTTTCTTGCAAGTGTGAACCCCTTCCTTCGTTGGGTATACAAGTAAACATGCACAAAACCGCTTTTCCCACATTTATGTATATTTATGTATATATATATGAGGACAGGAGGACCACGAGTGCAAGCTCTCATGCACCTACCCACACATGCACGCATGCGCATCCATTTTCGTTCACACGTGCACGGAGCAACGCATGCAGGCGGGAGTTGGCGTTGCTCTGTCACCCTGACGGCGACATCCTGGAGGCTCAAGGCATGCAATCCATTTCATCTCCCCTCGCTATCAACCCGTCGTTCTCCTGCAAGGCCCTACATCATGCTGACAGCTCTGACAACGACAACAAAGATGGGAAGGGGGTGTCTTGTTTCAGCTCATATAACGGCTCTGTTCTTCAAGGACACTGACCCTCCAGCGTGTACGTGCGCGTAATGATGAAGAAAGTAAAAAAAAAATGATACTAGTAGTGGTTAGTACACGAGTACAGAGTACCGTCCCGCAGTGTTTTTGTTAATGTAAACAAGTCGGTACCTAAACAATAACCTCAGCCTACTCTTTCCCCTAACTCCACCCAGAACAAAGTGAGTTTTTTTTTACTTGGGGGTATGATAAAAACGGGATCGAACTACTTAGGTTTCCATTGCTAAGCCTTTGCTTTTACCATCTGGCTATAACGGCAATGTATGCTCACTGTAGCCTTAGAAAGAGGTATTTACCTCATTATAGCTATAAGAAGAGATATTTCCACCACTATAGCTGTAACAAGAGATTGTGGCTGTAACAAGGGGTATTGTCCTTATTGTAGCTAAAAGAAGAGTATTTTCTTCCCTCATTGTAGCTGTAGGAAAATGGTATTTTCCAAGCTCTACCATTGATATTTGCTATAATACGATACTTGCTCATAGTTAAGTGACATGCACAGCTCATTTTTCATATATATGCAGATGCGAGAAAATTAATAAGATATTCCCGCAGCTAGTTAATAATCAAGCTGAGCTTTTACAAATACGTACTCCTCCCCCGCACTCACGCCATCTCAATTGTTTCTCTTTTCACGTGCACTTTAGGCTGCGAATGTTATGAATGGTTGGCTTGTACAAATGTAGCGTGGTTATATTAATGATGTCCTACCTTAATTTCCTTTTTTCGGATTCTGAACTAATACAGAAAACAAACTAAGGCTTGAAACTCAGATTACACTTAGTTTTCGCTGTTATTAAAAATATGTATATTTTACTGAAAGTGATATTTCTCTGTCCTCTGGCTGCCTCTCAAAAAAAAACCAAAAAAATTTAAAGATGCCTCGCTCGCTTTGCATTTCCCCTTGGCAGCTGGACAAACAGGTTCAAACAAAACAGATCCTTTGTCTATGGAAATGAGAAGCATGTATGCTACAAACAAACTGCGCAAAGGACAGCAAACGACAAGGGAGAGTAAAACAGCGTGAGACAGCAAGGGGAAGTTACTCTGTCCACTCCCTTGTTATTCACAATACTCAGCTTTTCCACATGTCCTATTGTTTTAAAAATTATAGCACTTTTACTCACTGCATGAGAATTTCACAACTCTGAAGGGTAGTAGTGTGGATGCAGGCAACACTAAAATTTTGTTTTTATAGTAAGTTTTTAACTATTCCAGCTAACGACAGGAAACTTATTAACTAAAACAATCCACTAACATCAGTAATTATAAATTTTCCAAACACCCCTACTGTAAATTTCTAAAATGTGAATTATATGTAGTAATCAGTTGTAAGGAATATACCATTTGCTGGTAACCACATTCTCTGAGCTTTATTTTAAGATTAAATAAAACGTTATTTATACATGCATATTCATGTTATCAATTTTGTGATCACAAACTGTGTGTATATTTCGTCACATGGGAGTTTACTTTTCCTTTAATGCGTCGTCCTTGCGCTCGCTTCGCACGACTGCCGTTAAGGTGACGACATGTGCGTAGATGGAAACTATTTATCACTTTATTACTTACGATATTCATATGCTTATCACACAGCACACCATGGAACGAGCCCCCATCCACCTACAATCTCCCCACAACAAAAGGAATAACAAGACTCCGTAATACAGTGAAAGAAAAGAGAATATTATTTACAGATAGCGAGTATTTACAGAATGAATAATAATCTAGGCTCGTAAAAGCAGATGATCCCGACTGTCTTTCTGGTTAACTAACATGCGCTTCCTGCCATCACTTGCTTTACTATCATGACAACGAAGACACATACCCGTTTCAACTTCATGCACACCATAACCACGTGTAGGACACAACACTTTCACCTGGTAGTTTGTACAGTTCATACGACGTAAAGAAGCCTGTTGTCATAAAAGGGCGCCCCTCTCTGTTGTCCTGGAAGACTGATTTCAGAAAGTCCTCTTGGCTGCTCCTTGCTAGAACCAGACTAGATCTCTCCTTCGTGTCTTTTGTATCTGGACACAGCTTACAGAAAGACGCAAGAGCTCTCACTATAGTTGCACAGCCACCGCTCTGCGCGACGTTTTCTCGGTCGACCTTCGACCTCTTAACTCGCTCTCCTAGAGTTCAGCTGTGGGCAGCCTTCCTTTAAGGCTGAATCTTTGCCTCTGCTTTAGACGGTTGTCTGTGCGCTGTCCCTCGATCTCCTCGTGTAGTTTCTGCGGTTTTTCCTCTCGCCCTGTTAGCGTGGAGATTTCCCACAGCAGAGGAACACGTGCAAGAGTCACACACCACTCTTGGGGAAAACACCACAACTCCCCCGAAGAGTACCTTGCGCTAGGCAACTGGTCTACTCAAGACTTGTGTTTCTGACACCAGACTTCACGCAAGCCTAGTAGAACGGGACACACGTGGTTCTGGGGCAAGACTTAGCCTTCAGTTGACTCAGGCTTCAGCAGACTTCACCACAAGACACCTCTCTTCACAGCAGATTTCGAGTAGGCAGAAGATTGTGGCAAAAGATATACCGATCTCCAGCAGGTAGGGTTTGGCAAAAGAATACCTCCGAAAGGAGTTTTGGCTAAAACTTGGCGTTCTAAACCAGTTCTTTTATTCTAACCTTTCATTCGAAAATTCTTGCTTTCACTCACATGTGGTCATTGAAATAATACTTATATCAACCAATCAGGACAGAGAAAGCAGAAGCCACACCCCACCGCAGTTCGCACCTCCTGGCAACCACACTACGCATTAACAGTTTCCCTTTGTAGCGTTATCTACCCCGCCTGCCTAGCTAACCCATACCTGACACCTGCTTGAGTTATTGTCCCGCCCCCCCCCCGGTGCCCAGGGTTAGTAATACCTTGCCCCTCGCTCTATAGCGAGCACCCTGACTAGAGGTGTAAACAGGGACCTCTTGACACCTAACCTACCTTCACCCGACCTAGTGATTGCGTGAGCCCGCTAGATGGTGGCTTAAACGAGGGGACTGAGGATTTAATTGAGGAAAGAGGGTTGTGGACGGGTCACAACTAGAATCTAAAGGGCAGTTTCCTTGACCCACCAACCCCCAACATGTGACAAAATATATTGTTGATAATTCTTTTTTTTTCTTTTCTTCAGGTAACTAGCTTTTACCTGTATAGCCTATGAAGACTTGCTGATGACACGAAGGCCACTGCTGGCAATTTCTACTGAATCTGCGCGAATCATCATCAGTTGTTTTTCCAGCATAACCAGATTTAACTCTAGATTTCATAGTAGTTTCTTTCCCCGCCACTTGTCTTCACTGCACGAGTTCACCAGTGACTTTCCCCTGCAGCATGCTGTCAACAAGGGAGACCATTCGTCTCCACCGATGGACAATGTGGCGCATGTCGGTAAACGAAGGAATCATATCTTATCTCCATAGCAAGGAAAGCCCGAGATGGCTATCCCCTGAATACATGGATCAGCTTCAACTTCCGCCCTCCCAAGATTCCTCCTCCATTGGTTCCTCGGATCAGCTCCATCCCGTCCCCGTGGGAGTGAGCTTGAGGGAGAGGTACGGCTCCAGTCACGGCCTGTCGGACGATGCTTACTTCATCTTCGGTCTCCCGCGGGTCAACGTGTGCAATCACATACCGGAAGTGGCCACGACAGCCGGCCACAGCGTGGAAGGGGAGGCAATCAAGCATGAGATGGAGCTGTTGCGGCAAGACGACATCTTCCCGAGGTGCCTGCTACCCTCTGACCTCGGGCCAACTCCTGACGATCGCTCTGTCGCTTCCCGCAACGACGAAGAAATTCAAAGAATAAACGGGTTCCGGGAATGGAAGGAATGGTCTCCCATTCCCAAGCTAATCCCGCAGAGTGGGCAAGGAAAATATGATAGCATCATCGCTACCAACAACGGCAACAGCAACAGCAACAACAACGGCAACAGCAACAGCAACAACTGCTACCATCCAAGGGAAACAATTTCTGCAAATAACAGCGGCTACGCCGGTACACATCAAAGTTACCTCCCTTCTAGCTCGGCCAGAACGACTTTGCGGTCACCCACCTCTTGCCAGAATAAGTACGGCTGCACTCCACTGATGTTCTCCACGCCCCCAACAGCTGTCTACGGCACACCCGTACAAGTGCACTCGTCCTCGTCAGCTCGTTACTCACCACCATGCACCTACCCTCCTTTCTCGGAAGATCGTCAGCGTTCCTATGCGCATGCGCTGGAAAGAAAGGGGTCTGCGAGGGCCGACAAGCTAGCTTACTCTAGCCACGGCTGGGACGAGAGGTTAACACGCAAGCCACCTCGCTATGACTGGGATGAAAAGCTACCCAGCAGACGAGACATGTTCTCACACACTCAACCGGAGCAACTGTATAGCCGATGAAAAGCGTCATGAACAGGGTGGGGAGGCGTGAAAGGGGATGTCACACATCTAGAAAAACAATTTTGCCAAGGGCAAACAGTCTCATCTGCTGTGTCTGTGGAACAAATCTGAAATAAGATGACAATATTTTACGTATGAATAACAGATGATTGCTGACTTATAACTTGGTATTGTAGAAGTGGAGGTGAGAGTGCCAGATAAACGCATTTATATATATATATTTAACAATATTGCTGTGGAATGAATTTGTCACCCGTGCTTTTTAGCAAATACTCGTGTTTCTACCCGGTTTTCATTGTATCGTTATTGCATGTACTTCGACCTTTTTCCGAAATTCAAACTGGGCATTAGCGAAAACGAGATTACTGTCCGAGCCTCGATCCAGAACCCCTTGCTAAAAGCCTGGATTTTAATCTGATGGGTTCTGATCCCCTGGGGAAACTTCCCTGGTCGATGGATGTATTGAACCATTTAGCAGACAATAAGCGGAAATAGGCGACGTTTTTTCGTTCAATAAACAATTCATTGGACTCAAGGGATTCTTGACATTAATACTTTGTGTATTGATACGCTGTTGTCGTGGATCTGGTGCCTGTTATTTAGCGAAGGTAATTCATGTTGATTAGTAAACATTCCGCGGGCACGAAAAGCTGTGTGAACGTCAGGAAGAGTAAGCACATAACACAATCGGAGATGTGTAATCGATTTCAAATTATTTCCAATGGAGGAGGCAGCTGAGTTCCAGACTTTTAACTTACCTTCTGCGCGCCTCTACGTAACTCGCTGGCGAGACTTCATCTGAAAGGGTTATCCAACGTAAGTCTTTTATTTATGTCTATAATGGTAAGATGGGAATATCTACATCACTTTAAGTGTGCAGTAAAAAAGTCACAAGCATTTCTTTACGGAGAAGCCAAAAGTCCGGATACCAATGTAGTTCTGTCGTTCTATCCGTATTTCAGCGGTGCTTTAGTTAACGTTTGCCCTTTAGTAGTTTTACAACTAAAACCAAATGATTTACAGATGGGTTCCTCTGGAGTTCAGACAATTTTGTCAACTCGCTGTAATAAGAAAGCTATGTGCTGATAAGCTTCAGTGCAGTCATCAATAAACTGGCCTGCTTAACTCCACGGGGCTTTTTTTTTAAGAGTGGCTTCCCATCAAGTTCACGGGTTGGTTTATTTTCTTTCCTTTCGCCTTATAAGCTCAAATACCCAGTTGCTTATAGCATAGGTGTGTTGAGGCAAGGTATGCTTATAACATTCTGCAGGTAAGTGCTTTCTGATTTATATGCATTTGCTATAACATTATGGTCATCACAGCCTTCAAACCTGTACGGCCAACTGACATGTATGCGTGTACGTCCGCGTGCATGTACGCGTCGGGGACATGTGGACATGTGCGTATGCGTGTGCTTGTGCGTGTGTGTCAATATTGATGTTCTATATGCTGGATCTCGAGAGGCGTAAATGGGGCTATTTAGAAAAGGCCTTTTTAAAGAACTTGTGTGTGCAAACGGGTTTGGAGTAATGTGGTTACAGCAGAGAGCTGGGAACGTTAACGCATTCTTTCGCATATTCAAACAACTGCTTATTGACGCCTTCGTGCAAAGCTGGCACTCGATTTAGAAAAAAGTGAGCGACTAGAAGTGTATGCCTCCTACAAGAGTTTTATACAGATCGAGCGTTGTATTGATTTACACTAGCTGAGATGATT
This sequence comes from Lanistes nyassanus, assembly GCA_004794575.1. Lineage (NCBI taxonomy): Eukaryota > Metazoa > Mollusca > Gastropoda > Architaenioglossa > Ampullariidae > Lanistes > Lanistes nyassanus. The sequence continues at coordinate 39,582 of SMGT01004934.1, forward strand.
ATATAAGATTAAGATTCGGAATTTCATCCGTAGCGACACATAAGCTACGATATAGAAGGGATGTATTGCCACGAGACCTGGGCTGTCCATTATGTAAATATGAAATAGAAGACGAAGCTCATGTCCGTTTCTTTTGCAGAGTGTATAGCAAACTGAGACAGCACGTCCCTTTACTGCACGATGCACATCCTAAAGATGCTGACAGCGCGTCGCGGGTCTTAGGTGGTAGGTCAGATGAAACGATTATGCAAATCTCGCCCTTTCTGTACAGAGCTTTTATGCTACGCAAAGCCCATATAGGTACACAACAATAAGACGTTAATTACTGTCTGAAGAACCACGCTACACTTGTAATCAGCCCATAATAGATAATGGCTCTGTCACACTCTTGTGACACTCCTTAGCACGCGAATATGTAGGAGTATTTTTTCGTTTGTTTCACACTGCTCATGTCACTTATGTTAAGTTTGAGACATGTGTTACATTTGCGTCGATGTTTCTGTTGTATAAGTGTATTGCCCCCCCCCCCCGCACACGCCTTGATGATGACCCATTGGTCAAATCAATAACGAATCAGAATCAGAATCGTAGACTCCATCCTCATGCTTGTCTTTCGAATCGACGTCTGCCATTTCGCTCAGCCATTATCGCGACCTGTCGTTGAAATTCTCCTACCCTGATATCGACGGTGACGGCTAAATCGAAGAAGTTTCGTGTACCGTACTGTGACGTCACTAAAAGTGCGGACTGCTGTAAAGCAGTGGACCGTGCAGCTTCTCATAGTGACAACAAGCGTATTCTGCAGTCGTTGAGGATAGCCGAATGGTAAAAATGGTGGGCTTAACAGCCGGACACACGGTGGTTTGATTCCCCTATTTCCATTTCCCCCTATTTTTTGTTGTTGTTGTGGTTGTTGTTGTTGCTCTGCGTGAGGCTAGGAGAGGTATACGGGTGGGTTGGGTACGGTTAGGGTTAGGGTGTAGGTACCAACTAAAGTGTTTCTATTGTAAACAAGACGCCACCGCTGAAGGCGTGACGTCACACAGCACACGAAACTTCGTCGATATAACCATTGCCTAATCCCGACAGGGTAAGCTTACGTTAACCCAATATACTATTGCAAAGAGGACACATTAACCTAACCGAAAAGCATTAAAACTAGGGTGCTTTTTGGTAGCGATTTAACCCTAAATTAAAAAAAGTAATGACATAATAAACAACAAACAAGGACCGAGGGCTTAAATTATCAGTACAAGAAGTAACCGTATGCTGACGCATGCGATGAAGGGAGCTTACCGTACCCAAACACGTAGCAAAGAGAGTGTCGAAAGAAAGGAACCGTGCAGATCCTCAAAAAGATCTGCTATCCCTTTCTTTATAATGACGCTAGTCTGCACACAGCTAGCCCTCGGCACACAGCGTGTGCATACAGAGGATCCCTAGTAAATGTAATCAGCCCGCTCACTAAGCTAGTAATGACATTCTAAGAAACTCAGTAAAATATATCAGCTAACCTTGATTTATTTAACTGATATATTAAACTACATAAAGCTGGGTTTTTTGCCTTACCATTAGAAGCTAAATTTAACTCTGTACGACACGTGTTGGGCGTGGAAGACCTGTTCAAACAGAACTACCCAAACTGGATTCCTCGGAGAACGGTTGGCATAACTAGCCCTACTGGGCGCTTAGCGATAAACGGTCTGTGTGTTCACGCGGTAAACCCACCCAAAAAGAACAGAATACAGCGTTAGAGAAGATATTAAACTTTATTTTCGCTTTAACATGATATTCAAAGCGAGCTCAAGCAAACATGATTTGAAAATAGGCCATTTTATCTCACTTTCGCTGTTCGTGGCACGGAAACACACCTCAATATTTGGATCAGTAGGTCAACACTGAGGCCCTTTTCCTATTAGAACTTGCCAGTCACAATAAGGCAAGCTTTGTATAAAGGGAATCCCGTCTCGAACTAAACAGAACAGCGTGTACTCTGATTCTCTCTCACTCTCTGCGTGCGTGCGTGCGTGCGTGCGTGCCTGCGTGCGTGCCTGCGTGTCACTGACGTTTAACGACGTTGGCTCTCCAGTCTGTAGCTTGGAAACGTGCTCCTGCAGTTGATGACGCCTACGATCCAGCGCATAATTAATCAAACACGAGAAAAAAAATCTGTTGGGGCTCCAATGACTACCCCAAGTTCGTGTTCCTTTGGCTTCGATGTTTATGAAACTCTGCCCCGTGTGATGGAAGATGAACAACTGTGTACCTGGGTCATTCAGGCATGAACACACTGCTATTATTCAGCTGTATGGGACCATCTCTTGAGGTCATAAGAAATTTTGTCAAAGAAAACGTGTTGTGGAGCTATTCACTAGACTAGTTTTTATGGGTCTATGGAGTCTATACAGAATAGGGATCACTTGGGAACTAACCTATTTTAAGAAGAAGTTGCGCAAGAGGTACACCTCGTCATGGTTGACCGAAATCTCGTGCTACCGTTGACATGAGAGAATTGAATGGGAGTACACTTCAGTTCTGCACTTCCGAAAAGCCCAGCCTCGACGAGCCATGTACAACAACAATTTCAGGTTGAAGAACATGGGGGACGAATTTAACAACATCATGTATGGGTATCCAGGAAGCGTAAGTTAAAAACATCTATCTAATTATCTAACATCAAGTGCAGCTTTCTGTCTGTGTGAACGTGAATGTAGTTAACTTACTGCCCTGAATTTTCTTCCTTTTTCTTCTTTTTCTTTCTTTTTCTTCTTTTTATTTCTTTTCATCCTTTCTTTCTCTGATTTGTTCTTTCTTTCTTTGTTCGTTTGATTGTTCGTTTGTTAATTCTTTTGTTCATTCGTAGGTTCGTTAGTTTGTTCGTTTTTTTTTTTTGTTTGTTAGTTTGTTCGATCTTTCCTTCTCACACAGGCAGCCAAGAACGCACACAGTGTGTATCCACCAAGACTCGGTTCGCCAGCCATGCGACCCAGTACAAGGGAACCTTTTCATGAGAACGAGCGGAAAGCGGACAAACAAGAGGAGGAAAAAATGCCGTTTGTTCGTTATGCTATGGAAACTTCCACCATCATGGGACCCCCGAAGATCTGGGCGGCTCCTCTGTTTTTTCTAAAGGTGAGACCTGAAAGATTACTCCGAGAGTCACCAGCGCGTGGTGACAGCGAGGAACTTGCTCCTAGTGCGGAAAGATAGAGCTGATAAAATAAAATACAAATTCCTTTCTCATATGTATTAACTGCACTTTATTACGTTCTTCAAGTGGTTTTTTGCTGTTTTACGAGACTCTACATCACCGAAAATGATGAGCAGATGTTCCGATAGCAATAAACTCTATGAAAGAACCCAGTTAACGTCCGTCTACCTTTTTAGTGTTAAAACCCCTAATTACTGTATTACATTGTTTCTCAATCTATATCCCAATTAAACTTTCCCGTAAATAATGAAAACTTTAAAAGTAATGAAATGAAGACTGTAAAAGGGTATTTTTTTAAATATCTCAGGTGGTCAAACTACTAAAAGCGATGATATAATAGTTTGTCTCTTGTGACAAGTTAAAATCCTTTTTGTCTTTGTATTTCCTTACGGATATATTTTCATAACATAGAGGCTTTTCTTTTGCATTCCGTGGATGTGTAATTGCTGTAACGTTCTTCTGTTACTCTGGGTTTGTTTGTTTATTTGTTTGTTTGTTTTCTTAGTTTTTAAAATCAACGTTATGCTCCTCTCATCCTCGTACTCCAAGAAATGTCATTCGCCGTTGCTGAGACACGAAAATCCAGGCTGTGAAGGAGTGAACACACCTTCAAGATGTCTTGCTCAATTCCGTCTTTTTTTCTCCTTCTTTTTCTTTTGTCGGGATTTAAAGAACCTTTCACTTTCACTCAAGTGTTGAGGTACCCCAAATCCTCTGGTGTGAACCGCGAACTGATACGAATAGCCCTGATGCTAGGGTTGACAGCATGACTGGAGGGCTGTAATGAACACGAAACTGGAGCAAGACTGCTGTTTGTCATACTTCAGCTCCCTAGGCTGGCGTATTGCTGTGTATGTTGTCAGACGGATCCTTATTCAGCAGGTGATTTAGCTTTGCAGACTGCATTGTAGCATGCTGGAGCCCATGTTGAGGAGGGAGAAATAAATGCAATACCTCCTAGTAAATGGATGCAAACCGGGTGCAGACAGAGAGGGTGGGTGGGTATTTGTTGTTTATCGTCCCGCCCAAAACGGGATGCATATCAGGACAGTGAGCGTACTGCCACACGCGGAACTTCTGTCGCAACACGGGCTTCAGTCCCACCCACTGACACCGGGTCAACCAGTCCTAGTACTGTTCCCTATAGTGCCGGGCGTCTGGCAGGGCAGCTAGTAGATTGTCAATATTTAAGTCTTGGGTATGACTTGACCGGAAGGGAACCACCGACCTTCCGCCTCGGAAGGACGTTTTTATAACCACTAGGCTACCGAGGCGATCCACACACACACACACACAAACAAAGACACACACACACACACACAGCTAAGTTATTAATTACTTGGGACAAAGATTTGTTGCTGCTGATGGTGTTTTAACACCTGTTTTTACCAAATTAACTTGCTGTTGATTATCATGGATTGAGCGAAAGGGGAAGAAATGGGAGATTGGGAGCTTAAGGACTGGGAAAAATGTAGGGAGCGAGGATGAGATTGAGGGGGCGAAACCCCATCAGTTGAGATATCCATATTCTCCAAAACGTTTCTAGACGAACAGATTTGGCTGCAATCCTTGACACGTGTATGGTACTGTTTCAGGCACTGTGGTTAGTTCTACTTCTTACCGCTTCTGGTATGATGTTGTACCAACTGGTCCAACTATTTCAGGTGAGTGAATGAGTGAGTGAGTGAGTGGACGAGCGAGAAAGCGAATATCCAAGGACAGTACGGTGCAGGAGAGGGATATGTTGTTTCAAATGTGTTCTGGTCTCTTTTCCAACATATCTCTCTCCTGGGGCCATGCTGTGCTCTCTTCGTTTATTCACTTAATTATCTAGTTTTAGTTGTTATAAGTTCTGTTGTCCCGATGAACGGGCAATGCCCCCCAAATGCTGGGGCTGTCCTTGTTCATTTTAGCTTGGCAAACTTCTCTTGTTGTCACCTTGAAGCGCTTTTTATGTAAAATTAAGAATGGGACTTTGCACAGGTTTATTATGTCAACAGTAAACATGCATTTATCGTTGTTTTTGTTTGTTTTTCGCATTAGCAATACTTCAGGTGGGAAATCAGGACAGAAGTGAGCCTAGGCTTCAGCCCCCTCGCCCTGCCTGCCGTGACTGTGTGCAATGCCAACCGCGTGCGCCTCTCACAGGCGTCCAGACTGTCGTGCTACCTACAGGACAACCTTGAAGTGCCACCGAACTTCCAAAACAAGGTAAAGATAGCCTAGCTATTCGGAGTACCGTTAACCAATATTTCCGGGCATTTGTGTGCTATAAGGGACGCCACTCCGAAGACTTTAGTTTTTGCTTTGCTTATGAATATTTAGCAGCGGTGTGACATCCCGCTCAGCAACTCCCGCGAAGCAGGTGTCAAAGGCTTGTTCAGCAGTACTCGCTGTGTATCAGTGCGTCCTCTGAAAACTTCGGAACAAAATATTTAGGTGTACAGCTACCCATAAAACAAATTGACTAAGTTAAAGGTCATCGCACACATAGTGGCAAGATCTTTGTTAGGCGTGTCTTGTTCACACTGCACCAAATTGCGCATTGCGCACACAGACACCGCGCGTACATCTCGAATAGTTACCGAAGAGCCGAGGTAAACGAAGGAGCTATTCCCAGGGAATGTACCCCAGAGAAAAAATCTAGGCGATATAAAGGTCAGTGAGTTGTATTGCTTCGAGTTCCGCACCTCTACACGAAAGAGCTACCAATCTCCAGCCAATCAGGTCGCGCGCTGCAGACTCATCGCTAAGTCAGCTTTAGACTTCACACAGGATGACCAGTGAAGCGCTTAACCCCGCGTTTCACCACTTCACGAATCCTTAAGCTTTCACTTCGCGGTGACTAACTTTCGCGAAGTTTGCCAATACTGCAAAGATTAGAACAATTCTTTTCTTCGAGGTGAGCGGACGGGGAACGGGGGTGTCTAACTACTATATATCCGTATAGTCGATGCCGTATCTGCTACAAGTTAAAGACATTTCTCTTTTGTAACTAGACTGAAAAGATGGGATGGTATGGATATAGTGTTATACCTGCAAAAAAGTAGTGTATTACTAGCACTGACCAGATGCATTTGCGTCAAAGACAAACATGCAGCTCAAATACACACATGCAAACTAATCCTGTTCTCGGGAGCCTTTCCAAATAAGGAACATGGAAAATAAACGCCCTGCAGATGTCTCTAGCGAGTGAGTTTGTTTTTATATATGTATGATATATGCTTATATATATATATATTGCAATCATCTTATGTATTGTTATATTCGACTGAGTTCTCGCCTTTTGGCCAATATTTTTTTTTGGGGGGGGGGTTGTCGTGTTTACATGGTTTGCATTATGAGCATCTTTTTCTTCACAAAACTCAGCCACGCGTACAAAAATGCTCCCTGACAATCTAATTAATTAAGCATCAATACAGGCGCACAGACACACTGCCTTACTTGATCACTCACCCACCCACCCACCTTCACACCCGCTCTCGGTGGAAGAGCATCTGACAGTCCACATGTGGTTTTCTGTCAAAGAGCTGCGATCCTGATTCTGACTACAGCAGACTGGACGAGTCATACAACATTCGGTCCACTGGTTGCTATGATGACTCATGTGACGACAGCATTGACAACTCCACTCTGCAGGAGTACTACATATACCTGGGACTAGCCCGCGAAGGAAGGTCGGGAGATCACAGCCGTTCGTTTCTGGAAACCTGCAATGGTGGATGTTTATGTGTTTGTTTTCGTGCACGTGTCTGTGTGCGTGAGTGCGTGGGTCTGTGCATGACGCAGTCACAAGTGTGTCAGTAACCTAGTAACCTGTATACACATTGCACAAAATCGACTTTTTGGGGGAGGAATATAAGTACACATATTTTAACTTGCCGACTTACAGAGCCGTACTGCAAGGAGTGGGGCATCAGATTGGAGATATGGTTGTGGAGTGTTCTATCGGCGGAAGGATCTGCGATTACAGGTAATTCTTTTACACTATGCTGTAGGCAGGCTTGCCGTACTCCAGTTGATGAACAGAGTTGTGTGCTCTACACCTGAACTCTGGAAGAATTTGTTTGGCCTGGGCTGAAGAATAATGCGTTCTTCGCCAACATATTTAAATGTCGCCTGTCAGTACGAAAGATAGATTAAGATGAAGACTATGCTGAGCGAGTTCGGATTTCATTTCAGCAATTTTACGCAGTCGTTGTCAACTGACTATGGCAACTGCTACACGCTGTCGCTTCCTGATAGAAAGTCCATCAGAAGTGGTGCGGTAGAAGGTGGGTGAACAATATCAACGATATATTTTTATATAAAACTATATGTATGGTATGGACTAGCAACAATTGTCATCACCCCGAATAATTCTAATGCCTCGCTGTTAATTACTATAATTTTGACTCTGTATAAACTGCCTATAATTGTTTCTCTAGACAGTGTCTTTAAGTTTATAATTAACCAGGGATCGGGTCTTTGGCAATTGTAAGCTTTTAAATTTACCAAGATAATATTCATTGATAAAATTTATAATATAAAATAAGAAAAGGAATCGTTATGAGTTGAAAATGTCCTTTAGATTTTATTTGTGAGAATGTCAAGTGTACAACGAGGTCGAACTTCCTGGTGGCACACAGGTCTGGATCTGACGTTAGACATCGAGTCAGAAGAGTACGTGAAGACAGACTTCCTGGGGTACGGACTGCGCGTGGTGGTACACGCCAACGGCACGCGCCCCAACCCCGCTAATGACGGCTTCACTGTGCCTGCCGGCTCGGAGGTCTTCGTAGGAGTCAGGATGGTTAGTGACTGACACTGCCTGCCTCCCTGCCTGCCTCCCTGCCTGCCTGTCTCTCTGCCTGCCTGCCTCATTTCTCCTGTCTCACGACTTTGTCTGTCCTGTCCTGTCCTGTCCTGTCCAGATTACAAAATATACCCGGGGTATTATGTCTTGATTCTCTTTGGTTCCACACCCCTTTTTTTGGATGGCGGAGACTGAGTTTATTTCTACTTGTTTTTTTAACCAGTTTGTTTGGGAAAAACTCTTTAGACTAATCAGAGAACCCTCTGAATTTCCGTTGATAACGTATGACCTATAATTGTCTCAGGTAAATATCAGCAGCCTCGGTTCACCTTACGGTACCTGTGACAGCGGTGAAGAGTACGAACGACGAACAGGCAATAAGTACTCAATCGAGGTAGGTTGAGGTCTTGTCAGTAACCCCTTTTCGTTTTACGAAGGAAGCGGTGCAGTGAACGCGTGTTGGCCTCCTCGTGTTCGGAAATTTTTTCAGACGCCCAGCCACTCGCAGACAACACCAAACTGTGGATCTATTTCCACCTTTTAATGAAACACTCAACAAATCAAACAAATGAATGAAAAGAATACTCACTGTTACAGCATACAATATTCGCATAAACTCCACGAATACCAACTCAGCAATATAAAAGCACACGTGCGCGCGCGCACACACACACACACAAGCACACGCCCTCTCTCTCACAATTTGCTGTAGTTGTGTCTTGTAGAGAATAACTTTATTCTTTCACACAGCACTCTTCAGTAAATGAATGAACGAGCGTAAACCAAATAGTCAGTCTATAACCGACGACGATCACCTTAGCTGGTTATTACAAGATTGTCAATCTTTTCTGTAAATGTGTTGCGTTGTCGTCTGGGTCTTTGGAATCAGGGACAAACCCGACACAAATCCGAGGATTCCTACGTGGTCTGGTCGTGCTTTCCCTTAACTCTTCTGTGTGTCCATAAGCCCAGTCGCTCTACCGGGCGCGGAATCGGATGACGTGTTGAACTTCAGAACACCAGCCCTGCGTTATCAATGTCTTCCTCTCGGGGAAGCACAGTATACAGTACAGAAAACTTCATTTCTTTGAACTTGCAACCTTTCTCTGAACTTGGATGTCACTGTTCTTTCACAGGTTTATTACCATGAGGCTCCGTTGCCTTTGATAGCTGACCGCGGACTTCGTTGCCCAGTTTTGGGGGTCAAGCTAATCAAGAAGCTGCAACAATTGAAGTTTCGCTATGCCTGCTGGCCATAATATTTAGTCGGATCACGCAACGTTAAAATCCCATAATAGTCTGGTTTTTCGAGAATTTTCTGGAAGGTCTAATCCCAGTGAATCAGCAGTTCTAAATTAGTCTGCGAAGTTTTATTCTTATAACCGTTCTGAAGGGGAAAACACCGGAAATTACTGTCAATCATTTCAGGAATGTCATTATAAAACGATGCTTGGTCAATTAAACAGAGGAAATGGGACCGACTTTATTGCGAATTTTGGTCTTAAAATAGTGTGGAGTGGTGTAAACAGCGGAAACGGTTGTCAAAAGGACAGGCTATGGTCTTAAGTTCGAAAAGCTGACCTGCAGCTGAACTTTCCAATTTTTGTTTCTTTTAGTGTTTCGTATTCTTGCTTGAGCGTTCCTGACAGTCCTTCAAGCTATGTATGTGTCTACCTGAAAGACAGACATTATGTGTTTGTGTATTTCACTTTAAATAAATTTTACTTTAACCAAGTTAAATAAACTGGTACTTTTAAGCAACAGCAGCTTATGCTTGATGGTTAAACCGGGGGCTTTACACCTAAATCATTAAATTTACTTTAAGTTTCTTTCTTTCATTTAAGTCACTAATTCCTGATTAGTTTGAGGTTCACTTTACTAAAAATGTCTATACCTGTACAGGGTTGCCGTGATCTGTGCATTAGAAAGGCTTTGCTACAGAAATGTGGCTGTGAGCCACTGCTGGACGATTTTGCCATTACAACAGGAAGCAGCTTCTGCAGTTCAGGCAAAGGCGAGCCTTTTATGTGTCTCTTATATTCTGTCTGTAAAGGGGTAACAACTCCTTAAAAGTCTTTCTTAATCGGACGACCTCAAGGTGCGTCCTCATTTCTCTGAACGTGTCCATGCGAACCGGAATGCGTGATCGTCCGGTTAATTTAGAACGAAAGAAAAGGGAAAATTTAAGACTGACTGACCAACTCCTTCAATAGATTCTAAAGCTGTTTGTCGCGTTGTTAGTAAATATGAGTGAATGCGAACATGTGTGTACGAGTGTATTTGTGAATGCGTGCTTTTGAGTGTTTATGTATTTTGAGTGCTGCTATGTTGTCCTACCTTTGCTGGCTGATTTCAGAATACAACTGTATGAATTCCTTTTACATCGAGTATTACAAAGCTGTTGAAAACGGAAGCGACTTTTGTGTGTGTGCAAAGCCATGCAGGTCGGTTTCATTCTTGTTTCCCACCCCACTTCCACCCAGCACCTTGACAACTACCCACGTCCACCCATAGCTGTTGCTGTGATTTTTGGTTTGTTCTCGTTTAGTTTGATTTGATTTGGTTTGGTTTGGTTTGGTTTAGTTTGGTTTAGCATGTAAAGATTGTCATGCCCACAAAAGATAAAGGGTGTACTCCCTATAAGCAGATTTTGCTTTTCAGTGTTGATTAATTATTTGTCGTGGTACGGACTGGTCATTAATCTTCGAGAAATCAAGCAAAACGAAAAAATTCAGTGTTACACTGTCAGCGTGTAAATGATTTACCGATGCCCAAACCACAAATCAATACTTTTTCAGCGAAATTGTCTACCAGACCAGCGTTACAAGCCACACCTGGCCTCTGCTGGAGCAAGTGGTAAGTGTTGAAGAGTATGGTGGTGGGGAGGTGGGGGGTGTCGTGGTGGTCTTGTTCACTGTCGTCTTTAACATCTATTAACATATTTATTTAACATACAATCGCGTGTTACTCGCGAGACACGTGTTTCCTCCCAGTCACTCCCCAACCACCTGAACCTCCAAGCACGAAAGAAACTCAAGCATCTGAAAGTCCTGAAAATTGATTTGATTCAGATCATTAACACGTGCGTGAAACAGATGGTTGGCTTATAGTATGTTCTATTTCACTGAGTCCGACAGTGAGCACGCAGTGTGTGTGTGTGTGTGTGTGTGTGCGTGCGTGCGTGCGTGTGTGTGTGTGTGTGCGTGCGTGCGTGTGTGTGTGTGTGTGTGCTTAATGATTATTTTTGTAGGCTGAACTGGAGAAACAAGCTTGTGAACTAAACGAGAAAAGCCCCAAGTGTAACTACTCAGACGATACCCTGGACTTTCAGGACTTCGAACGCCGCAGGTGATGAACGACGAAGTGCCCCCTGATGGGATAAGAACATTGTTAGATCGTGACAAACGACAGCTAGTTATAACGCGGTCTACAGACTGACAGGAAAGGTTGATGGGATACTCTGAATAATACTGAAGAATGATGGAGTTTCACATAAGATAATCAAACCAAAGCATAAAATATTTAGTGAGAGGTCTTTCTTTCTTTCTTTCTTTCTTTCTTTCTTTCTTTCTTTCTTTCTTTCTTTCTTTCTTTCTTTCTTTCTTTCTTTCTTTCTTTCTTTCTTTCTTTCTTTCTTTCTTGGTTCTACATATCTTCTACAGTTTTTGTACATAGTTCAGTTAAACAGCGTATTTTCTGCGTTGTAAGACAAAAGTTCAATCACAATTTTAGGATACTCGTGACCAAAACGTTTCTGTAGTAAAATTGTAACTTTTTGTAAAACGTTTTATGTTCTCAAGACATTAGCATTTTAACTGCACTCGACCTAAATCAGTTTCCATAATGAGACACGACAGTTAGTCAGTCCCTGTTAGAAACTGAGAATAACAAGAAAATAAATTAGTTAATTAATTAATCAAACAGTGTCAGTTGGCGATCACATGCCCTAAGCTAAATGAGATCAATCATTCATTACTGACTTCCCCACGCCATCCACTTTCAGTTTTCTATTGTACAGTCTGTTCTGTACGAAGATATTTGTTTTACTGAATAAATACTGAAGCAAAATCCTTTTTAATGGAAAACTTTAAAGAAACTTCTATTCTACAGTATCCCCGACTGTTCACTGAAACGTATTGTCCATGAACAGGTCGTCCTTTGTGAGACTGCGCCTCTACTATGAACGTTTGAACTACGAGATCATCAAGGAGAAACCAGCTTACGAGGTGTGTCCGACCGTCCATGGGTGTTTTCCGTTGTTTATTTGGAGTTGGGATACAAAGATCAAGTTTTTCTTTCGATACACACAGTGGTATTTCCCTTTTCTTCATCAATGCTATAAGAATGATTCCATAGGGACCTCTACATTTGAGATTATTGGAGCTCGTGTTACGTTTGTTTACCAATAAGCGCGCTGCTGCTTTTCTCTATGCTCCGACTGCCTTGGTGCACTAGTGGGCTAGGAGTCCGCTTCCGAAACGGGATGTCGGTGGTTCGCACCCTGGCCGACTCATACCTAAGACTTAAAAATTGGCAATCTCAGAGCTGCCCTGCCAGAACGCCTGGCACCATAGAACAATACCACGAGCGGTTGCCCCGGAGTCAGTATATTGTGACTGGGTGAGACTGAAGCCTGTTTTTTGACAGCAGTCCCACGTGAGGCAGCACCTGAGCCTGACTAAGCAACACCGTCTGATCTGTACCTCATTTGCGGCGGGACGTTAAGCAACAGACACGCACCCTCTCCACTAAACTCCTGCTTGCATTTCCAAGAACTTAAATTTGTTTTTGACTTCTTGATCTTGTGTTTACCTCTTATCTCTATTGCATTTCGAGCGAAATGTGTGTCGCCTTGCTGGATTTTTTTTTCACTTGCAGGTCCGGCTTTTCGTCTGTTCGTGTACTGATACTCATTGCACTGTCCTTTTCATTATCTCCTCTTGCAGGTCGAACGATTTCTGTCCGACATTGGCGGCACCATGGGTCTGTGGATCGGGGGATCGGCTCTGGTCATTGGAGAACTGTTGGAACTGATCATCTTGTTGTTGGCCAAATTTCACCGAACCGCCATAAGGGGAACACAACAGGTCACAGCAACGTAATGTTTCTACTGATTCATCAAAACTGGTCAGCACACACGCGGCTGAGCACCAGAGAGAGAGAGCGCTGTTGACGTACACGTGGTCTCTCAATGTCAAGCAACGTTCGTCCATGTATAAACAGTCAAGGCTTTGATGCCACGGTCGTTCTTATCTCTTTTCTTCGCATAAACGTGTACGTACACTACACAAGGGTAAGGGGCTTTATGACTGTTTTCTTCACTAGAAACGAACTCCCATACAACCCAGCTGTGAGCCAACAAATTCTGTAGATGGGCGCGAATACTCTTCTTCAAATTAGCGGCTAACATAAGCCACTTTCTCCTGTTGTTCCTGTGAATCCAGCAGGTGTGAACTTTACCTTTATTTTAATTGTTTGTCCAGGTCAAAATATTATTTGTCAAAATAAAACTGCAATCAAACTTTTGGATTCCATCAATGTATCAACAAAACTACACCATTTCTTCCTGTTGTTGTTGTTACATGTAGTCTGATATCAAAGCCTTGTTGATGATTAAATGTATTGTAGCTGTTTTTTATTATTATCATTATTATTATTATTATAGTCATTTAGTCACTTAAACTAAATTTTATATTAAAACTATTGAACGAAATCAGTAATTTTTCCTGTATAAATAAGTAATAAGTATCAAATGTGAACAGATAGTAGGGTTTTCTGGAATCAGCAAATTGTTATTATTATGTGTATTAATTTATTTTACTGAGGATTGACAGGAGAAAAGATCAGCCCCACAGGACTTCTGCAGTAATTTCTTTACAGTTAATGTTTCAGAAAAAGGGAGGAGGAGGGGGGGGGGGTAAAGGCTGTTTAAGCTTATACATGCCGACGTGTCTGTACATTATTTGTGTATGCATTCCCGCGTAAAAATAGACTCATGGTAACATAATGCTCTTTGCTTTTCATGCTTGCGAGTACTTTTCCTGCAATGAACCTTTCGCAAAATGAGGAAATCAGTACATGTCCCGATTTATAGTGGTTTTCACCTCTTGAAACAGATTTGAATTCGTTTTCAAACAAATGCAAACAACGGTGTGAAACATGCTAATATCAGCCATACATTGTACAGGGATAATGTTGTGTTCAGAAATGTCAAAGCTGCAGACAAAAAGCCCACAGTGTGTGCCATATGACTAAACTAAATATGTGTTATACGTTTCTCACACCAGTGGTACATAAAGAATTTAACTGACCGCATATGCACCTGGCATTTCCTCCATCAGTTAACTCAGTGGTTAATTATTGTGATTCAAACTGATGGCACTCAAATCTAAACCCATCAAGAATCTCCAGATGAATTTATGCAAACTGCAGATGCAAAAAGGTAAAAATAGATCCCACAATATCGAAGAAAACTTCATCAGGATGTTTGGTTAGCTCATATGAAGAAATGCATACGTGAGCTGTGAGGGAGTGGTGTTCGCACTGCATTCACTGATTCAGTTTTTGTATTATGCAGTGAACATGTGTGTGTGTGTGTGTAGTGTTTATGATTCAGTTCGCGGTCTCATGCAGTGAGCATGCATGTGTGTGTGTAGTGTTTACGATTCAGTTCTTTGTATCATGCAGTGGGCATATGTGTGTGTGTGTGTGTAGTGTTTACGATTCAGTTCTCTGTATCATGCAGTGAGCATGTGTGTGTGTGTGTGTGTGTAGTGTTTACGATTCAGTTCTCTGTATCATGCAGTGAGCATGTGTGAGCAAGCGTATGTTGCAAGAGCGAAAGACATTTTAGTTCGAAGGATTTTTTTTTAAATTATGGAGCTTCCGGAAGCGATGAACCTTCCAATATCAAAAGGAATGTCGCAGTGCTGTCATTGATCTGGCAGAATTATTGGCTAAACTTATTATGACTAAAATCAAAAGCTACATTCATTCACTTAGGCATCGAGGTTGAAAATGGAACGATCTAGTTGATCTAGTCTGGCAATTTTTTTTCGGAACGCTTTTACGAAAGACGAGGGAGATAAGAACGCCCATGAAAGCTAGCCCATTGGTAGACCATTAAAAATCACGTCACTAGCTTGTCGGTAAAGTCGATCATTTTCAGCCATATATAATACTTACCCTTCAGGCCCCTTATACAAGAAATCTGAATAGCTTCCTTATTCTGCCATGGTGGGTATTCTAGAACAAGTTCTTTCAATTTCTTTTGCACGAAAATCGAATAACCTCTTTTTCCTCGTTATTCGGTAATAATTAAGCTGTTCGGTCGCCCCAGGAGTGAACAGCTTATTTCAAGGTTGGCGAAACAGCCTCTTCAGAGACAGAAAAAATCTGTTCGACATACTTGACGATTTAGATTTAAATGTAAAACAAGGGAACTGTACCAAGCTAGAAAGGGACAAAGACGAAGACAGTCTGCATGTTTCGGGGCACTACCCCTTCTTACTCACTGTCCCTTGGTCATTCTCCTGGTATGCAGCCCACGCGCCACATCTACTGCAGATAAGTCTTTTTCCTTTTCGTTATTTTTTTCGTCGTTTTTGTTTCGTCCTGATGAAGTGATAGTGGCCCGAAACATGTAGATTGTCTTCGTTACTGGACAAACTTTTATGGTGATCTCGTAAATGTAGATTTAATTGAGCAATCGTCACCAAAACCTTTACTGCCTCAGGTCAATGGTTTCTACACCAAAGGGTGACGACGCTATGAAAAAATGTGAATAACTAGAGAAATCTACCGAGGGAAAAGATTCTCATACTCTGACAAGTTCGCTCAGTCTCACACAGGCAAAACACTACTAGCTCAAGAGCCCCCACCCTCGTAAAAGACACAACTGCAGCGAACTGTTATTCAACATATATTTCAAACACTGACTCGACAACATCAAATATATCTACAGATTATTTACA
>SMGT01004934.1:64440-77547 GCA_004794575.1 Lanistes nyassanus
TTTGCCAGAGGGGTTTTGACATGGTGCGCACATTGGTACCTGTACTGCGCGACTCATGCTCCCCCGCTAAAGACAGCAAGGCATCCATGTTAAACAAATGTGAGTACGTAAGTACACGTCGCACATCTTTGTTTCTGGACTGGGCTACGTGAGGGCTACGTGAGGGCTACATGGGCTACATGCCCTTCCAGTCATAACAGGGGCCAGTTTGCCATGTATTTTTTGTTTACACTTTAAGTATGGCATGAAATACGAAGACCCGTGCAAGCACATCCAACCCAGCCTTGGTGGTTTTGTGAAAGAAGGGATGTCTTTTCAGAATAGGAATACGCATAACACATGATGTAGACACGCGTATGCAATCATGAACTCGGCATGGAGAGAATCATTTTTTTCCTGGCAGCAGAGAATTAATGATTGGAAAGGTAATAAAAATCATAGCATATCAAGATAAACCATGCAGTACCATGCATACTGAAGTACGAGAATGAAAATGTAAAATATTGGCACAATGTTAATATTACCTTTTCAACGAAATCGTATTTGTCAAAAGAATCAAGACTTTTAACTGCAAGGGGATTCATTACTAGCAAGTGCGGAAGATCATTAGAAATACTCGGAAAAAAGTTGTTTGTTTTTGGTTATTTGTTATCTGTTTGTGTCGTCCTGAAGAAGGGGCCATGCCCCGAAACGTCGACTTCTTGTCTAAGTCTCGCTTGGTCATGTTCTTTTTGTTGTTACCTTAAAAATAGTGCGTTATAGTACCGTACCGGTACGTATGCCTTTTGTGTAGAAACTGAAGTATTTTAGACAGAAGATTTTAAAGTACTGGATTTTTTTTAAATGTGGAAGGTGGTGATTTTATACGAGAACTGACAGAAGACTGCAGGCGCCAAGAGCAAGAAGCCAAAGCGCTCAGACAGGAAGTGGACAGTTTGCGCAAGGAATTAGAGTCAGTGGCGCTGTCTCTCTGCCATATTTTATGCCTGTCTGTTTTTCCACAATCTCTCAGGGCTTCTGCAGAAATCAACGTAGCTTCATAAACAGACTTTTATATTTTATAAAATTAATGGTAAAAGTTATAATACCTTTCTTCTCGCACATGCTTACAGTACTCGATTACGCTAACATAACTTTCTGCAGGAAAATCAACAGCGCGCACATCCAGATTGCACACGTGCACACACACACACACAAAGACAGAGAAGGGGCAGCACAGACAAATTGATTTGTAACAAAAGATCCATATAGCGAGAAACATGAATATAATATTATCGGTAAAAAACTAAATATTTGTTCTGTTCCTTCTATATTTCTTTTTATTCATCTATTGTCTTAACGACAAAGCAGAACGGTCTGCCATGAAGATTTTAAAGCTTTTCTTTACTTCCATTTAGACAGTATATTGATTATAAAAATATTCGATATTGAAGATTAAAGTTTTTTAAAGGTACTTTTCATCAATTTGCTCTTAACGACAGACTATTTTGCTCTTAAAAACTGAAGGCTTGGATTTTTGCCCTTCCATTCACACGAGGAAAAGACTTCACACTGATTTCATGCATAAGATCTCTTCCTTCCGACCTATCGGGAGCACACTTAAGTGTATGAATATTAATAAAATGTTCTCCTAATTCCCTCGAGTCATGTGACACCGTGTACAGGTTATACCAGCAGCAGCTGCCGGACTCTGGAGTGAGCACCTTGGAAAAGCCATCCTGGCAGGCACAGCGAATGTTGGAAGAATATCTGCAGGAAGCCACCTTACGAGACTGGCGACACTGGATCGTATCCTACCCCGAGTTTGATTTTAGCCGTTTACACTCATGCCACTGATTTTTTTTCCAAAAATGCTCACATACATTTCTGAGCGTGAACCGGAAATATAACCACTTTTAGGTACGGAGAAAGAGATTCGAGCAGTCAGTGAATTGTACAATTCAGGGAGGGTCCGCCTACTTAGTTTTGTTTTGTACCAGGATGCATACATCGATGTATGCAGGTGTTTATAACTCATGGCTAAAGAACTATATGTATTCATTACCAGTTTCAGCTTGTGCGTAAAAGCTAGAATAGACCGGTAGAGAATTTCGTCGAAACGTGGCTTTGTGAAGAAAAATTCGAAATCCAGAACATCTGGATAAACATCATCCAATTTCTTGCTGGCTGGTGCCATTACGAGTAAACTGCACGATTAGATGAGCTACGTGTTAATAGTGGTTTTTTTCCCCAAGTAGATGCTGGCATTCATTGTTTTGGGTTCCACAACTGCTTGTCAGCTCGAGACCAAGTAGCAGCTGCTCCACAAAGGCCTCCTCGCGATCCACCATTTTAGAAAAAGTTCCCGGATGAAAACGAAGACATGTGGTGGAAGTAAACAGTCACTGAGCAAGATGGCCGTCTCGAAACTCTGCTGGTCTATTAACACCAAAGCTAGTTAGCTGCCATGTACTCCTTTTGTCCTTGACAGACGCGTAGTTCAGTCACGTGGTGCGGCCGCTGTTCGTCTCGTACAACCAGCAAGTGACCATGTCCACTGCGGAGGCCTTTACGCGCTCTGTGACAGAATGGACTGATAGCTACCTGAACCTCGTCAACCTTAGACCCAGTGGGTCCCTTTCGTTGTTCTGTCTTTTATCCTTTCTCAAAGTAGATGTATTTTCTAAGCATTGTACAAGAATTTACGACGCATAACACTCAGTTCTGCCTTATATCTACTATCAACATGAAGCTGTACAGGTTCCTAGCTGGGTTACAACCGCCCATAATAAGATGTTAAGTTACGAAAACCCTCAGACTTGCTTTGCATGTTTTTATCAGCAAAACTGACGCTGGAATGCTTGTTTTGCAGTCATCCTGTCCACGCTTCGCGTAATCAGCACCAGAACTGCCATCATGAGCAACCCGGAAAACCTAGAGTTGGAGATTCTGGATATGGTCAAAGAGACCAAGCCCAGCTAGCTGCAGCGGCCGCCACCGCCAGGCCTCCTCTCCCCGCACACACCACCAGCGTACGTCTTCGCCATCTGCCCTCGGGGCAGTTTGCCGCGCACCACAACGAAGAACCTCACATCCTCTCGCTTGTCGTCTCCTTTATCTTTGACGTCACTCGCATCGAATCCGGCAGCACGTACCGCTGGCAGCAGCTTACTGGAAGGACAATGTGCTACAAGGGTTAGCATAGTGGAAGGAAATGTTTAGTGCGCATGACATCCCTCATAGCGCCTCAGCTTCCGTAAGCGGATGAAATTAAGTGGTGCTGCGGTACAGGGACCTTGCCCTGGTACGTGGGGCAGGTGCTTTGCCTCGGGATCAGTATTGCATGCTTTACTTTTTGACGTCATATCCAGGTTTGTGCGTCTGAAAGCAGTTGTGCCTCCTTCATTGTCCCCATTGGAGGTTTCGCAACCACAATTTTCTTCCCATATGTCAACTTTGTGTTATAAATATTCTAAATGTGATAGGGTAACAGCTCCTAGCAGGGGGAAGTGTTATTTGAGTTTTATTGTGGAAAATGAAGGACAGAAAACCAGTACAGTACTTAATTATTGCTTTTCTTATACAGGGTAAACCCTTTACTGCGAACAAGATCGGGAGATCTCTTCCTTCATGGTCAGTGTATAAAAAGAGCCAAGATTGTCCGATCTAGACATGGACTACCTTCGGTAACCATAAACTGAAAAAACTACCCGCAATCCGGGTTAAAAAAAAACTGCAACTATAGTTCTTGCCAAGTGGGTATATGGCTGGAATGCGTCTAAGCATAGCGGTGTCCTACGTAATGTTTTCCTCCACAGACCTAAGAAACTAGTCCAGCTATGCGCATGTATCAAAGCATAATATCAGCTAAATCCGATCGAATAGTCTTTACCATCACATATTTTCTCTAATCTTGGAGAGGAAAAGTTTTATGGATGCGGCTGCATTATTTCTGTACATTCGTCTGTTCAACAGGCGAAAGGTGTTAAAAACGAAGCTTTCGCAATACGCAAATTCTTGGTAGGCATGCAACCCGTCTTTCTTGTCTAGACGGTCGTGTTTGGGTCTGAAAAGAAAAAAAACCCCTATTTCCTGCAAGTAGGATAAACGTGGGAATGTTTATATAACACTGTAAGAAAGTCTTGAGGCCTACACTTTGTGACCAGCTATGTCAGCGGATCTATCGTCAAGAATAGCTCACGGCCAAAAGAAAAAGAAATTATCGAGCTTGAGCACAGGCGGTCATGTTTCGCGCCCAATCGACCTAAAGCTCAATCAGTTTTTATATAAGCCCCGGCCCTCCCCCCTAACAAAAATTGTTTCAGGAAACAGACCAAAAACATAGGATAGGTAGGTAGGTCGGCAAGTTTATTTTAATTCATTTTTTGTGTGCGTGCACCCGCGCGTGTGTGTGCGATTTTCTTTCCATCGGGGAAAACTTGTTAGGGTCAGCGGAAAATCTTAGGGTCGGTCGGGTGACTGGAAACAATAATTTGTTTTTGGCTAATCCCAGGCGCACACGGCTCGCTCAGCTATAAAGAAGTGTAGAAGTGGCAGAACACACCCCTGTGCTGGACCGCACCAGACAAAAGAGCTCGCATGTGGTGGTAGAATTTATGAAAAGAAAGACTTACACATTCAGAACATATCAGTCTTTTCGTATCTTATTATATCTTCTGAAGTTTTATCTTCAAAACCCATTGTATAGCACATACTCCCTGGGGTCAGTTGTAGCGAGATTTTTTTCAGATGGTTAGATAGCTAACTGCGAAGGATAGATCAGGTTAGCTGATGTGAATGGATCGACAAATGGATAGATGGATGATTGATAGACAGACAGCTAGTGTATGTGTTTAATGGCATTTAAAGAGTCCAGCCGGATGCATGTCCTTGTGGAAGCACCACCATTGCAAGGACCAGAAGTTTCAACGTACTATTTTGCGAATCCTTCTGCAGCTGGTAGCCATGTAAGTCTGTCAGAACGTAATTCAAAAACAGATGAAGTTTTCAGTCTTCTGTTACATCATTTGGTATTATCTCGGTCTGATGTGGTGTTTTTAAGTTATCTTTGTTTGAAATTTCCTGCTTTGCTAATATGCTTCTGTTATTGTTTTAATATTTTCCATTTGGCACAATTTAAGTAGTTATTCCAGTTTGAAGATCACAGAAACCACTTTTTATCTGAATGTACTTGGATTATTCTATTCCAAATTAAGCGACTGACTGTAAACCACAGCAAGTTTTAATCATCAAACCACAACAACTGCATGATAACAGCTGATATAAGAGTGCAATTGTACGCTTAATTCTTGGTCCGTTTATTACACGCACCCTTGATATAAAATAAACATTATTTAAGGATAATCTCAAAGGGACTGGAGGTGTGGTGTACGATATTCTTACTTCAATTGTCATGGTCTTCGTCGTTATCATCAGTATCATCGTCACCGCCATTAGTAACACATCGCTATAATCGTCATCGTCCCGCCGTGTCATAGGAATCATCATCCCATTTAACTGTCCTGATCACTCCTGCACTTCTCTCTGCTCAGTTCTTGTTAAGACCGCCTCAATGGTCTAGCGTCCATCTGGTTCAGATCGAGGCTTGAAGTCGGTGGTTCGCCCCCCGGCCAAGTCATACGTAAGACTTTAAAACTGGCAATCTAGTGCCAGACGCATGGCACTATAGAGAACAGTACAAGGAGTGATTGGCCCGGTTTCAGTGTAATGTGACTTGGTGGGACTGAAGCCTGTGTTATGACAGCAGTCCCAGTGTGACAGCTCGTTAACTTGTCTCAAGCAAATCAGTCCTCATGCACCTCGTTTGGGACTGGTTGTTAAGAAATAATGAACAAAAAAAATCATCATATCGTGTTTCTGTTTTGAGAACGTGAACATTTTGTAATTTACAACTGGCCACCTACGTATGCACCTCACGATAACTGTGCGCGTGAATGCACGCTAGAATGGAGAGAGAGAAAGCACATGTTTCTAATATCGGAGCTATGACAAACCACTGACGGGGAAAACATCACAAATTACTAAGACTGAGAAAGAGAGAATGATCCTATTGAAGGGTTTTTATTTAATATTATAAAGCCTATTCATGTTTAATGTGAGGTTGAATGGAGTGTCCAAATTGAAACGCTACAATAAATCATGTTGGGGGACACAATTTTAAATGTCACATACGGTGCGTCTGTCTAGTCTTTGCACACGTACATACATGCGTTCGAATAATTGTATAATGCAAAAGGTCAACCTATCACAGGCTCTGCTGTTGTTGTTTTGGGAGGGAAAGTGCTTCCACCTCGCGGTGATTTCGCATATACAGACTCTGTTTTGCGCACTCTGGCAATAGCTTTCTATGCTGAAAGATTTTAGAAACGCAAAAACGAAACGTCACGTTCGATCAGCCAATGGGTAATTTCGAACTCGCTGCATTCGGTCTTTAATCCCCTTAGCAGATATCGGTTTAACAAAGAGAAAACGGATATCCGGGAACCGTATTCATGGCCGCTGGTTAAGCCCAAACCGATTGCTGTAACATTATGACGCCGGACGGGTCATCGGCGCCACAAATGGCCATGTAACGTTATGAATGGTCACGGCATCACAAATGGCAATGTTACATAATGCCCATCTAACTGACGTAGAGGTCACGGGCACCACAAATGGCCATATAGCATTATGTAGAGGCACCACGAAGATACATACACCGCGGCTTTCTTTCGTAGTCAATGGACCCGTGATCTCTGACCATAAAAGTTTTATTCAGCGATCAGTAGAATCTAAGTGGCGGGCCGGTTTACGACCTAGTAACTCTCCATGTCCCACAGACGATCAACTTCATCCGTCTGTATCTCTCTGACCAAGTATCTCTCCAAGTATCCAAGTAAAGTAGTTCTCTCGTGTCTGGCGAGTCCTCTCGTGTTCTCTTATTGTCTGATCTAATCTTGTCTCTGGAGAGTCCTCTCCCCTTTCCCCACTAGAGTTTATATATCAGTGTTAAATGTCTACTGCTGACCTTTTCAATCTGCACGTGTGGCTGTGGTGGGCAACTGCATGCTTGGTGACCCTAGTGGACGATGCATGATTTGGAGTTATGGCTCTTTTGTATATAGTTACTGAGTGCTGCGCGGCTTAAAATGGTGTGTCTGACCTCTCAGTTATGTCTGGCCTGCTAAGTGTTAAGTTCAGGCTCAGATCTGTCTTGGATGGAATGTTCTTTTCTAAGTTGTACTCTGTGCCCCTCACTAACCTACCTGCTACCTACTGCCTGGCACGCATTGTTACATCGCGTTCAAGTGACAAACCATCGGTTAACGACCCTTGTTGGGGATGATGGCTTGTCACGCGATCGCGATCGGCTTAAGCTTAATCAACGGCCATGAAAACGGTTCCTGAAAGTGAAATCTGCAAATTGTTTCATTGCTATAATCTCTCTCTCTCTCTCTCTCTCTCTCACACACACACACAGCTGGTTAGTTGAGACCCCTCCAAACTCTCTCACACACACACAGCTGGTTAGTTGAGGCCCTTCCAAAAATCCATTATATATGCGGCCTCTTTGAGCGGCGGTTACAGCTTTACAGTTCAGGTATTTGGAGGGCACCATGTTGAGGCCTTGGCTTCAGACAGTCAGTTCAGGTTCCTCTGTAGTCCCTGTACGATTTGACAAAAATTGCTTTTCAAATTTCAAGGTGAAACGGAGAATGAGCCAGCGCTGGGATGTAAGGACGTTCGTATCCCCTATTCATCCGTAAGGATGCACATAAAACACACAGAGCGAACGGGTCTTTCGACCGCTCGATGAGGGGAAGTGCAGACACACATGCTTGCGCAACCAGGCCCTGTCAATTGTTGAGGAACAGGATGACCCGTATACAATAGGGCAGTGATGAGCCGGGGGTTATCTTGTCGGAGCTGGGGGTGGTGGGGTGTTCGTGCCGCTGGAAAAATGTCACCACACTGGATTGGATGGCTAGGGTGGAAACGCCGGCCAGAATGTGCACTTTCCTTGACATTGACCATTCGACCAGAAAACAATTAATAGACCATGGAGGTTGTATTACAATCTCTATGCCACAGACCCAGGTCACTCTATATCCCAAAGGTGCTCCTTAGGGTTTCTTACCAGTTATAACATCACGTGCGTAACATTCCACTATATTCACGTCTCCAGGTAGACATATTCACGTCTGCGCTGGTTTTTGTACACTTTTTGTTTCGATATGGCATATTGTGCAGATCACGGACCTGTGAACAAGGTTCATGTTTATGGGTCCGTGTGCAGATCATAGAGGTGTGCAGATAAACTATTACGAAGAACGCCTGTTGACGAGGTTTCTAGCAGTCACAATTTCCGAAGCACCAATTAATATCTCTCACCTATAGGTTTGAAATGAAAACCTATCATGTTTCACGATGTGATGGCAATTTGAAACGAATGTCGCAGAGTTTGAATTCCGAGGACGCAGTTTAATGTATATGTACCACTGGTGGCCTGAAAATGGTCTTCAGCGATCTATAGACTGTAAACAATAAACTCTTGAGATGCGTGCTCTCAGTGCAGGGTCACACTGTTTAGATAAGCCTCACCTTGAAGCCGTTTTGCTGACTTTCATCAGGCTGAGGCGATTTTGCCATGTCGTTCTATAGCAGTCTTCGTTTGTCTCAGTATTCTTGGTCGAGTTTTGGTTCATAGAAGGAGCTAAACTGAATTTGAAAAGCAAACTACAAATATGTACACCAAAGTACTCGTCGTTGCACGCGAAAAGTGCCTTAAACAGCGATCGTCTAGCTGAACGTGCCTTTTGACTTCGTTGCCCTTCAAATGGAAAATCGACAAATGGATGTAAATATTATGTAGAGACACAGCACTCCTCATAGGGGGTCATTGCTTTTCTAATTGTCGGTCTACAACGAATATATATATATAATGTAGCTAATTATTCGAGACGGCGAAAAAGTAAAATTTCTGATGATTATACGTATACCTAGAACATTTAACGTTGACGTCATACGTATTGATGCTGACTTCAAGAGCAATCACAGAATTTCTGTATATGAAGCCACACTTTTTACCGTTGCAAAAAGTGAATAGTTTCGTGTCAAGATCGGTGTATTGAGTTTTCTCATTTTTTTTTGTAGAAACCTTTCACTTCAGGTCGGCGGAGCATGGGAAATCATTAGAAGGCAACAAGTTGTCTCCCGTTTAAAGTTAATGGCCGATTGAAAACAGACTGGGATCAGTAATGCCCGTTCTAAACAAATATTCTTTTACACCACATCCGCGGCCTGCTTCTGCTTAACCTTCAAAATGTTTTCACTCATTCAAAGACGGGAATACGGCCTGGACTCGCCCTCCATTATTTTTGATGCTGCAAAAGGTAACCTATCGCTATTTCGGTGACGAAAAAATTGTACCATCACCATGTTGATGTTTTGTTTTGGTCGCAAAAAGTTGAAGAAAACCCTAATAAATAAGCTTATTATTTGAGTGCTTGCAAAACTAAGTAAGGATATTGATTTTATATATTAGAAACTATTAATATGCAGCTTTTAAAAAGAAGTCGAGTCCATTTATTTAATCTGAAACAAACTGGAAAGATGCGTCATTAATCATTTGGTCGCAACGAGTCGATTGCCGAGACGAGTCAAAAGTAAGGTTGAGCGTTGGATGTTTGCTAATTGCTTGAGGCTGCTTGTTCGGATGTCAAGTATTAGCAACGTATCTGACAAAGATAATGATAGAATTCGTTCATTTCCTTTCATTCAGCCAGTAGAACAATGGTTCAGCGTCTGAAACTTGCTCGTCGGCTTGATGTTCATCGTGGCTGCGTAAGTAAAGCTTGTTACGCTGATAAAATAATGCTAGCAGATCGATAATAAAGTTAATCTTCATTGGAATTCCCTTCTTATTTTAAAACTTACACAGTGTTAAGCGCACCTTTTACTTTTAGTTCTCATTGCAATCATAGTCACATTCAGTCCACCTGCAGATTTCAGGAAGGTCATTCTGTTGCTGGCATTACACTGGAAAACTATTGTTTACCTAGAAATAGAATGCTAAACGCAAAAATAAACCCAACTTTACTATAAAATATATGATAAAAACATTTTTTGTGAGTTACTTGATGAAAAGTTTTCTTATTTTGTAGATTTTAACTTATCAGATAGTACTGATGACACCATAAATGTTGATGCTGTGAGATAAGCATGCAAACAACACAAGAGTCCAGTTAGGCAGACTTCCTTACTTTGAGTCTGTTATTATGACTGCAAAGACCGTTTTGCTGCAAAACATTTCCTGGATTGTCCAAACCTGGGTATGGCATATTCCTATTTTTGTGCACATGGTTAAAAGGGATGGCTGGGGTTACACAAAATTTAAAATATCCTAATTTTATGATAGGCAAAACATGTCATGTTTAAGGGAAACAAGTGGAGAAAAGATACAGTGGGGTTGGTGGCATTGAATGGTCATTTTCCCTACACTGAGGCTAACCAAACCAGGATTAAGATACTTAAACCTTTCGTCATTTTTCAGTGTATGGTTCAGTGATGTCAGCTACTAAGGGGTGTGTGTATGTATGTGTGTGTGTGAGAGTGTGAGGGTGCACTTGCATGCATGCCTAAGAGAGGGAAAGAGGGATACAAGAACATTAGTTGTCAGACTTAACTGATTCTATTGCAGGTGAACACTATTTGCTGGAATGAAACTGGCCACACCATCTTGTCAGGCTCTGATGACCAGCACCTGGTGATTGTGAATCCCTTCACTGGCAAGGTCAGAGGTTATGTGCCATTATCTGTGCAAAGGATAGAGTTGTCTGCAGGCATCCCTGTGTGTTTTGAAAATAAGCATGCACATGTCCATGCGTATTCCAATAGACTGCTTGGTGACAAACTTTATAGAATCAAGCGGCAAGATGTGAAGTGGCATCACAGTGTACTAACATTTTTTTCTTCCTGACATCAGGTTACAACATAAACTATCCCAGCATGCAGTGGCTGTCAAGGTGCAAACTTGCAAGCAAAGCATGGCAGATAAAGTAATTGTATAAGTTATGCATAAGATTAAAAGCACAAGCATATGACATATGGCAAACATATAACAGGCCTATCACAAGTGTATGACAATTGACAGGTATATTGGCAAGTATTTTTTTTTCTTTTTACATCCACAGAGGTCTGCCCACATCCGGTCTGGTCACCACTCAAATATTTTTAGTGCCAAATTCCTGCCAAACTCTCAGGACAGAGAGGTAGGCCAAGCGCTTTGTGCTGTCTTCTACTTGATGTTGATTATTAATCTGTCGGTTCCAGGTGAGATGCTAATTTGTACTTGAACATAGGCAGGGTGCTTATGTGCTGATGTTACTGCACACCTGCTGAACTATTTAGGTATGTGGATAAAGTTGAACCCAGGGATGACTGCGTATATACACTGGAATTTATTTATTTTTTGCACACAGATAGTCTCTTGCTCGGGTGCAGGTAGCATCTTCTACACAGATGTTGAACGAGAAGACACATATGGAAAGTTTTGCTTTGACTGTCACATGGGAACTGCATATGAGGTGGGTAGTGAAAAACATCTGTATTAAACACGAACAGAAACAGTGCTTATATGCTGTTGTTTTGATGCCTCTATAAAGATCACCCTTACCTGAAAAATAACATTATTAAATTAAAGTTTTTTGAAAAATTCATCATGCTGGAGGAGCAGGTTTCTTTACAGGAAAGGATAAAGGATGAATAGAGGATGTCCTGTAGCCTTTTTTTTAAAAGGTCATAAGGAAATAGGAGTGTATGAGACCTCCCACCTTTTTGGTGGCCACCATTGTGAGGACCATATCCATCGCATCTCCCTCTCTCCGTTACCATCCCTAATCCATGGGTGCTCATTAACAGTTTGGTGAACTGGGAGGAGTGTGTTGCGATGCACAGGTTTCAAACTAGCCTATGGCTACATCTTTGGATTCGAAAGCTTGTGCTCTAAGCATTAGGGCATCAGCTTCTTCTATTCAATTTATCCCCTTTTCAATATTTACTCTTTAAAAAAGACACCACAGAGCATCATATGATTCTGTTTTTACCTGCCAGTTTTTTTCTGCTTCTTGCAGATTGTTGTTGTACCTAATGAGGCAGCCACATTCTTGTCCTGCGGAGAGGATGGCACTGTACGTTGGTTTGATTTGCGCACTAAAACCATGTGCACGAAGGCAAGATGTAAAGATGTAAGTAGACTTCTGCTTGTGAAATAACGCACAAATTGGGTTGTTGTCTTTCTATTATTAACGTTAGTTTCCATAAACCACCAAAATTTGATTCCATTTCACATTTGGATGCTGAGTAAGCCCCAAACTTCTCAGCGATATAAATAAAAAATTCCTTGGTGGGATTTTGAAGCCAGTATGAATTAATCTTGGAGAAAATCAACCAAGGACAGGATGTACAATTTTCCTAGGATGTGCTGATCAACTGTCGTCATGCAGTGACTTCCCTAGCTGTGGATCCAGTCTTACCGTATCAGCTTGCCACAGCTTGTGCAGATGGCTCTGTGAGGGTCTTTGATCGCCGCATGTTGGGCACAAGATCCTCAGGTGATTGCATTTTATATATTTTGTGGAGTATTATTGAAATTTGAAAGGATTTTAAAAATGGGATTGCATTTAATCTTTTTGCTATGTTCCTAGAGTAAAGCTGTAACAAATTAGTGTGGGAGGCTTAGTGTGAAAGTTGACATAATGCTGAGGGTATGCTTGGAATTCAGGCTGTTTGCTGGGGTCAGCACCAGGAGTTACTTTGGGTGCA
This sequence comes from Lanistes nyassanus, assembly GCA_004794575.1. NCBI lineage: Eukaryota > Metazoa > Mollusca > Gastropoda > Architaenioglossa > Ampullariidae > Lanistes > Lanistes nyassanus. The sequence goes on from SMGT01004934.1 coordinate 77,242, forward strand.
CAGTAAAGGGGTTGATTTTGTTGGTGAGTTATATCAACCTGTAGTCATGTAGTGTTTCAGTAAGGTGTCTCATGATGCAGGTACCTACACCAGTCGAGCTGCGAAGGGAATGCTGTGCCGATTTCTGGCTCCACTCGAGCACAAGGCCTATCGCATCACTTCCCTTAACTACAGTCCACAGGGGCATGATGTTTTGGTCAGCTACTCTGCAGAAAATGTGTATCTGTTTAACACTCAGGTAAGAGATTGTATCCAGTGATCATTTGGTAAAATGTTTATCTGTTTAACACTCAGGTAGAGATTGTA
>SMGT01004934.1:77863-106529 GCA_004794575.1 Lanistes nyassanus
TGCAGAAAATGTGTATCTGTTTAACGCTCAGGTAAGAGATTGTATCCAGTGATCATTTGGTAAAATGTGTATCTGTTTAACGCTCAGGTAGAGATTGTATCCAGTGATCATTTGGTAAAATGTGTATCTGTTTAACACTCAGATAAGAGATTGTATCCAGTGATCATTTGGTAAAATGTGTATCTGTTTAACGCTCAGGTAGAGATTGTATCCAGTGATCATTTGGTATCAACTGCCTGTCTGCATTAACCTACAACTTCCTCTGTTCATCCTCTCTTATGATACTTTTCTACCCACCTGTGACTGATGGACGATCTATATCCCAACCTGTGTTTCGTTCATCTCTCCCTCTGTGTGTTTGTTGCGTTCATCTCTCCCTCTGTGTGTGTGTGTTTCGTTATTTTCACTATGTGCCTCGTCCGCGCGAAGTGTGCATGTAATGTGTTCTCGCGCATTACAAATTCCACATTTATTATTATTATTATTATTTCAGAAGGGCTTTGATGTCGTCATTTCTTGCTCATTGTAACACAATAATGTGACATTGGTGTAAGGTCTTGTAGATTATTTGAAGGGTTCTTGTAAAAGCTTCAGATGGTCTACACCCCACCCCACCCCTCCGTTCCACACACACACACAGAAGTATATGTTGAGAAAACTCAAACATTTGGTTGTGGCTTCTTTGCTGCAGTCTCCTTGAAGAATACGGCAGTAATTAATGCGACAGTGAGCTAAAGACTTTATGTAGCTGATTGACCAGTTGCATGAGAGGAACTTCAGTCTCAGTTCATGTCACCCCATCTCACTCCATCTCACTTTTCTGTGGGGCAGCCTTGTCAGGTACCCATTCTCAGCTGAATGAACTAGGGGAAGTGCAATGCAGTGCATGAGTACTGAAACAGTGACTTCGGGTTCGGAGGTCCATGCTCTAACCACCAGGCTATCCGTTTCTCAAATGATCATAGGTGACTTTGAAATGGTAATAATGATGATAGCCAAAACATTGCAAACTTCATTCACACATCATTTAAAATTTTAAAAATACTGTCCTTACCAGAATGATTGCAATAATTTTGCTGAGTTTGCTGCTTTTTAAAAGTACAGCTGAGGTGATGGAAGCAGCAGTCCATCAGAAATCCATTACAAGACTCAATAACATAAACCAATCGGTAATCACATAATAATAGTAATCTGAAGATTTATAACATCCAAGAACACATTAACATGGGCACTTCTTGCAGACAAACAATGTGAAACAGTTGAAACAGGCTCTCATGCAATATTTCTTCCTTACATCCACTAGATCCCTTAGACCGCTGTAGGGTTTTGATACAGATTTTTCTAAAACCAATGTTTTATTTCTTTTGGTATGATTTGCAGCAGTCTACGGGGCTCACACCAGAAGGTCATTTTTAAGAAGAATGATTTGAAGCGCAATTTTGATCCTAGGCAAAGGTTAACTTTGCGTGAGAGCTTTTCACTGATAGGAAAAAGAGGCATTGATGATTGAAACACAAAAGCTGCATATTTGAGTACACTGTGGCTTGCCAAAATACATCCTGATAGAAGAGTAGAATTGATGTGCGTGAGCAGATCTCAGTAGGGATGAAACTGCACTTGCTTGGGAAAATGGTATAAACAGCTGCACAGTTTTATTTACTTGTGACTTTCCTTTACAGATGGAAAATGGGAAGACTTTTCGGAAATCTGAATCTGAAACATGGGTATGTTTTCGAATATGTTTTGCGAAAATAGTAGCTTAATGTTAGCACTTCATTCAGGTGTCTCACCTTTAACTGTATTTCATAACTATCAATATCCTTTGCATGTTTGCCACCAAACTCAGAAAAAGCACTCTGTTTTACTCTCTGATGTGATGTCATTATCCTTTCATTCTGATACAGGATAAAAAGCTTTTGTAGAATGTGTCATCTCATCAAGCTGATACAAGAAGTCTTTCTGTGACAGGTGAACAAGCCTGTGACTGGAACAGAAACAATAGCTGAGAGGTCTGCAGATGCTGCTGCCCAGCCACCTACTAAACGTCTCCGTCTGCGGGGTGACTGGTCGGACACAGGGCCCAATGCGCGCCCAGAGCGTGAACGAACAGAGGACACAGGTGAGGGCAGGCATCTTCAGGTGTGGGTCATGTTTATCAGACTGAGGAGCCAAAGCAAGCAAATTAGTAGCTTGTATGAGTGGAAGGTTAAAATAAAATAATGGAAGTGACTCCAGCAAGAGGTACTGGCAGTGCTCAGCATAGCTGTATGCAGACGCAGTTGACCAAGGGAACTTACCGTACCCAAACACGTAGCAAAGAGAGGGCCGAAAGAAAGGAACTTGACAGATCCTTAAAAAAGATCTGCCATCCCTTTCTTGTTAACGGCGCTAGTCTTCAAACAGCTAACCCTCGGTACACAACGTGTGCATACAGAGAATCCCTATTAAATCTAGTCAGCCCGCTCACTAAGCGTTTGTTGACAACTAGGATTCAAAGACAAACACAAAATAGGACAATTACATGAAATCCTCAAGGTGCAAATTATAATTAATAAAGAACAAATGAGGACCGAGTGCTTAAATTATCGAATGATAACGATAATTTAAGCGCTCATTCCTCATAATGGAAGTATATTATCATTCCTGGGATGCAGTGCTCAAACTACTGAAACTAGTCTGTTTGCATCTGAACAGAGTTGATCAATTTAAGGTCCTACATGTATTTGCGTGTGTAGTATTGCGCTTTTTCTTATTATTGGAACCAGGCCACAGACCTGTTCGAATATACTGTTCAGTGTTGAAAGCAATAGACAGCAGTAGCGCAATGCTGAGTCTGTGTTTAAGTCTGAAGGTCTCTAATGTTCTGATAGAAAAACATCTTTCTCTTCACATGAATATAGTAAAGAATATCTGTGGATGCAGTGCATCCTGAATGTTAAGTCAAGGGACTGCTTGTGTTCTAGTTATCTCTTCTGGGTTGTAAGCGTGTTTGTGTATGTGTGCACACCTGCACATGTGTACATGCATGTGTTTGTATCAGGGATTGTTTGTTGTTTACCCAATTACACTATTGATTAAATGATTTAATTGCATTACAGGTCAACCTCAAATGAATCTCATGCAGCGGATGTCAGACATGCTGACTCGCTGGCTAGATGGCAGCCTGCGCCGCCGAGATGACGACCAGCAGGAAGATGGCGCTCTTGCTGTAGTGGAGGAGGGAAGCAACTCTGGAGGTAGTGACCCAGGAGGAGATGACTCTCGTCTGGCAGATGTGGAAAATAGTCCTCCTGCTGCTGCTGCGGCCGTAGCCAGCACATCAGATAGAGATGGTTCCCCAGGACCAGGGAGTCGGGATGTGGCAATGAAACAAAGGTTTGATGGAGAAACTGCTGACATGGATCAGCTTGTCCCCCCATGCAAACAAAGCTGCCTATGTGAAGAGGAGAGGGAACCTACCATCACGGGTGTGAGACAATCAGACCAGTACTTAAACACTTCTTCAAAAGGACTCCCATTGGACTGCTATGTACGGACAAGTAACCCAGAGGTGCCTGAAGATTCCTCCAGGGGCTGTAAAGATGGGGACATTGCTGATCTACTTGGAAATGATGACGTGGAGGAAGACTGTACTCCACACAATTTTCCAGAGGAAGTGAGCAAAGGGGAAGAGATGACCTGTCCATCTGTACCGACAGGGATGTGTTGTGTAGAAACAAGTGATTTTCCGTTGTCCTCGCTAAGTAGTCAGGACAAAGTCCAGGAAATGACAACAGGAGTTGTGTGTGACAACACATCCCAGACTGGAATGTGCTCTAGTCAAGCACCAGTAGTGTGTGCTAACTTTCCTGGCTGTTGCCCTGGTCCTGACATTTTGCATTGTGATACTTCTGATAAACTGGTTTGTGATCCTTCAGATGTAGAGTGTGATGGTTCTAATATTCTGGATTGTGATGCTTCCAGTACTTCAGACTTTGTGCCTAATGACACAAGGAGTGTTTGTAATGAAACCAGACAAGAGGCAAAAGCACTTTGCACTGATAGTGTAGCAGGGAATAACAAAAGGGTCAGTGGAAGAAGTGATGGTGGTGTTTGCAGTAGTTCACAGCAACAGCAGCAGGAGTCTGTTCAGAGTGCTAGCAGTGTTGGTGTTGGTGTTGGTGTTGGTGTTGGTAGCAGCGATAATGTGACTGGCGGCAATACCTGCTTGTTTGCTGTGACACCCAGCCAGGGAGGCATGCCAGCAGCCACTCGCTTGGAACCAGTCATAAGTCTGCACTATTCCCATGAGGGAACAACAGCCAGTACCATCAGAGTAGGGTATGCAAGTTTTGACATCAGTGATCCACCCAGCAATCCACCACGAGCAAACTTTTCAGGGTCACACCTGGCTGCCAGTCAAGTGTCATCAACAGGTGCCTTAAGTGCAGGGCCAAAAGCTGTGCAAGATGCACCCCCAAATGCACCAGTGTTGCATGCAGAACAGCTTACCTCCACTAGTCATGCTGTTCAAGCCCACCTGCTGACGCAAGGGCAGCCTGCTGATTTCATGCAGTATGCTGGTGAGCCGGTTCACAAAGAGTGTCCAGAGAGCAGAGAGGCTGAAAATTGTCCAGCACCCTCCAGGCCCAGAGATGCTGCAGGTGTCCATTCTGAGGAGTTCATGATTGCAGATCCAGAGAAAAGCAGTGACAAGCCGGTGCAGATGTATGAGAGTGATGGCAATGTCTCACTGCCTGGTGTCAGCCATGCAGTTCTACCAGCATCTGAAAGGCTGTCCCATTCAAGTGTGTCAGTGCCTCAGTGCCATATAACAATTCACTCTCCAGTCTCAGAACCGGATACTGATGCTTTAAAAGGAGAACATGCCCAGGAAATGGATGGAGGCAGTGAAATCTGCTTACCAAGGGAGAGCAGTCAAGCAACAAACAATACTGCTGCAGTTTCCATGCCTGGTCGGTAAATTTAGGTATATTTATAGTGGTGCTTCTGATGAGCGACCCCCTTGTTTATGACCACTGCCCTTGATTGCTTGAACAATCCCTTTTCCGTTGACTGACTAGTTTTACTCCGCAATGGAGCCTTCTTTATGACCTCCCCCCCACCCACACACACACTTTAACTCAATCGTGACGGAGAATCCTACCTAGAGTAGGTCCCGGGGGGCCGGGGCATTTTTAGCCTTTTTTCAAAAATTCAGAAAAAAATCCCCCAAAACAATAAAAACATTATTTAAAATTGCTAACTAACTACAATAAATAAAACTCATTTCTTAGCGTGTTTCTTGGACCTTGTTCCATAATTTTGTAAATCCTTTGATGGAAACACAACTGAAGTTGAAGAAATCAAAAAGTCCTCGCCATTCAGTCTCAGTGTCTGTTCGGTACTCTTCAGTACACGTGCTCGCTCGTTTTTCTCTTCGTAATCACTTTCTTAGGTCTTTCAGGCACAAATACTCTTATCTTCATCCACTTTATCACAGTAAATTTGCGAAACAATGTCATTTTCCTCTTTAGCGTGTAATTTGAAGCGCAAATCTAGCATTTTTAAAGTGACAGACCACATGTGGACCCCCCCCCCCTTCAAATTATTGCCGGAAACGGATCTGATTGACAGTTTAAAACACAGAAAAGGGAAGCAACTCGAGAAGAAATGATTCAGCTTTCGATTGTAAGAGTTCTTTCCCTTAAAAGATTAGCAGATTAAATTTTAAAAATCATAATTCGAACGGACTTCATCTCGACCGTAAGGCGGAAACGCAGTGCCAATGGAGCGGGCTGTCGGTTTATCGCATGGTGTCAAAGAGTTAATGTGATGATGATCCTACTTCTGTTGCAGTTTTACAATTTTTGCACAGGAGTCCAAATCATTTGTGGGTTTTCATAAGTGCTTTTGTTAATATTTTATCCTCCGTTTTTCCTGTAGCTGATGTGTGCTGTAAACATTTCCCAAACACAACCTACGAGACCATTATTTGCCCGGAGGTAAACTCGATTAGAGCATGGTTAAATCTAACTGTTCAGAACTTAAAACTATTTTCACAGGATGAAACCATGGACATTTCACAACTTTTCAGGGTTAATTTTGACTTCTGAATTTCTGACATAATTGACACCAATAGCAGGTCAAATAGAAATGCTCTTACAAAATACAAATTCAAGCAGTCTCTTTTGCCACCATAGTGTATCAGTACCACACCACCACTAATTTGCATCAGACAACACAATTAAAATCAGAAGCTGTTTCAGGCTGAAAATCACTATATTTATCAAGAAAATTGTTTTAATAGCAATTTAAGTAAGTGAAATTTTAATAAAGAACAAATGAAGACCGAGCACTTAAATTATCGAAAGATAACTCCAACAAAGGTACTGGCAGCGCTCAAACATAGCCGTATGCAGACGCCTGTGCCCAAGGGAGCTTACCATACCCAAACACTTAGCAAAGAGAGGGCCGAAAGAAAGGAACTTGGCAGATCCTCTGGCTAAGTGAAATTTTGTATGTGTTCCTTCGATGTTGACATGTACTGGCTCAGTAATGAAGGTCATTTGTGAACCCCTCTTTTAAGAACCTCTTTTTTAAGATGATTTTTTTTGGAAAAATGCAAGGTCATAAATGGGAGGTATCATTGTGTAGATGCATGTATTTTTTTGGGGGGGGGGGAACTGAGGAGATAAAAACTGGAAATCTTTGTCTAAATAAACTTGCACTTTTACAGTTTGAGGAATTTTTAAATTGCAGTATAAATGGCCAATGGGTGCACACTTCTGTGTGGTTGTTAGAGATTGTAGATTGTTAGAAAACAGACACCACATGACACTTCCTGATTGTTTCTGCAAACCATAGCTATGTGATTGACCCTTTTCTTTAAAAATGCTTTACCCTACCTTTTGCGTTTGCGAGTTTAGGAATGCAAGCCTTGATTTCAGGAAATTTCAAAGTTACGTAAACAGCTACAATGACTACAGATCTTTCTGCTAGAAAAAATCCTTACACAAAGCTTGGAGATGAGATGAACTTGCATTTCCTCCTTTCCTGAATATGCTTTTCTGTCTGTGTTGGTATGAAAGTGCATAGTCAGTCAGCAGTGTTTATCTGGCTTTTAATTTTTTTTCCAGGATCAGTTGCTTGCTTTGCCTGTCATAGCTGTTCTTGTGACAAGCATGAAGCAGACTGTGCTGCCAAGGAACAGTCTCTGCCAGCGTTGGACCAAGATGTGCAGCAGTCCTCCAGCCTGTTGCAGGAAGAAGGCAGTTCTGGTGCCAACACATTTGCCTCAGCCAGCTGTAGGCAGAGACGGACTGGACACAGTGGTCCCCCTACAGGCAACTTTCAGCCTCTGCTGTCAGATGATGAAGCTGAAGAGGACAGCAATGATGAAGATGAGTCTAACAGAGCAAGAGACTCGTCTCATCCGCTTTCTGGCTGGACCTATGGGTATGGGGGCCGAATGACACCAGATGGCATTAGGGTCTGTAACAAAGGAGGATGCTTGTGGTATTTGAGAAGCTGTCGAGCTGTAGTGGATGTTTTTTTTTAAATTTGATATTTATTGGTCATTGTCATGTTCACTCAATCAGCCATACTCTATTTGGCTGAATTTCTCTACATGTAGGTCAAAAGAAATTAGGAATATCAGGTATTTAAAACGTTTGGTACTGAGGCTTCTTTTTTGCTTGGCAGTTTTGCCCTCTGCCTGTATACTCCCCCTACATGCCTCTTTTGGTTAACAGAGTACATAACGTTGTATTTTAGTTTTAACATACACTGGCTTACAGAGGTGGACCAGAGGAACAGAGACATTTTGCAGCAATGCGTATGCAAAACGCCTACAGGAAACAGCAAGAGCAACGAGAGGAGAGGGATATGGCTGCAGTCTTACAGGCATATGCTAAGCGCATGTACAAAGGTCATCGTAATGGGCGGACCATGGTAAAAGATTTTGGAAGCAGGGTTATTTATGATTTATTTACTGTAGGATATTGATTTGGGGTTGTTTTGGCCAGAATGTGGTCTGACCTTCATGGTGGAAGAGATTGTGAAAGTAAGCTGGAATTGTTGTGCGATGTTTGATGTTTTTGCTTGTTGGAGAGAGATACCGTTTGCAAAATTCATTGAAATAGAAGAACCATGGCAAGACTGTCGAAGATTGATTGATTAACAGATGGATGAATGGATGTCAAGATGAGGAATTGGTGTGTTATGGACAAGAATGGTGTTTGACAAACTTCCTGTGCACAGACTGAAAGGAATCTGGAAGTGTTTTACTATAATGGTTGGGACTTGGTGGGTTAGAGGTGATAAGGAAGGGTTTGTGTTGGTGAGTAGTCCCAGCAAATAAGCAACTCTTCCATGCTTTCTGCTTTCAGATCAAGGAGGCCAATTTCTGGGGGAGCTCTGTGGTAATGAGTGGCTCAGACTGTGGTCGCATCTTCCTGTGGGACTTGGAGTCCACAGAGCTCCTCATGCTACTTGAGGCTGATCGTCATGTGGTGAACTGTCTTCAGCCCCATCCTTTCGATCCAGGTATGTGTGGAATAGGCATCTGCATTAAGTTTCAATTACAAATTATTTTTACTGGGCTAGTATTGGGGTTTTATATTATCTTGTCAGCTGTTAGGTCGGTGTGAAAATTAAAACATTTAAAGTAAAAGGAAATTTGAAAGTCATTATCTATGCTGTGGAAGTTGTATTTCAGAACTATAATTCTTTAATATAATTCTATAATTCTACAGGCACAAATTTTGCCGTGGGAAGAGGTTATCAAATTTTGTGTTAGCTTCACTCAAAAATAACTGTCTTGAACGTCATTGTGATGAAGGTAAATGGTTTTGAATTATTCAGTGCTGGCATCTAGTGGCATTGACTATGACATCAAGATCTGGGCGCCTTTGGAGGAGCAGCCTTGCTTTGACAAGGAAGTGGCAGAAGAGGTAGCAGTAGTGTTCACTAGTTTTTTTTTTTAAAGATTTGATCTTGAATCCAGGGAATTTTTATTTTTTGGGTCCATCAAGAGGCGATGTGTAGCCGTCAGACCATAAGGTGGTAAATTCCTCTACATGTCAGCATTAATACTAATGCGGTTCCGGGCTGATGTTCCTGTTGTTTATTTCTAGTTCAGGTGTCGGTGTTCATGTCTATTATTTGCCAGGTTCTGGAGCTCAGGACTGCCAAATCTTGTCAAAACCTGTTAGATTATTGGCAGGATAGATGAACCAACTAAAGATGACCTGTTGCTTGTGTTATTGTTTGTGTAGATATGTGAGCATGCATGAATGTCATCTTTTTACTTCTGAAGGTGACAGTTGTCTGTTCTGCAAGGGTTATGGAGTGGCCCATGGTTCATAATTCTTGGTTTTAGGTGATGCGACGAAACCAGATCATGCTGGAAGAAACCAGAGATACTATCACTGTACCTGCTGCATTTATGCTTCGAGTCTTAGCCTCATTAAATCAAATCCGAGCAGGTGGGTGTGATTCCATTGTTTCTTTCAGTCTCTTAAATCTTGGTCTCTCCTGATTTTGAATAGGCCAGTGACTACTATAAATGTGCATCTCACACCTATAATACAAATCCAGGGCTTCAGGAATCGCAAGAAAAAGTGTCTTGCAGATGTATTGTTTGTAGCATCCTGTCTCAGGTGGGTTTTTAGTATTCTGTCTCAAGGATATTGTGGACCTTGCATCTGGCACATTTTACTGGTACATTTACTTTCTCCCTGGATGTGCCATTTGTCTGCACAGCTGGTTGCTAGGGGTTCTGTGGATGTGGCATCTTTTTGTAGGGCTGGGTGTCAGTGGTTCTCTCTAGATGTGGCCCCTGTTTATAGGGTGGGCTGATGGTATTGTCTCTATATTGCAGCATGTTTACAGGGCTGGTTGCTAGGGGCTCTCTGGATGTGCATCTGTTTATATGGCTGACTATTACCACTGGCATTTGTTTACAGAGCTGGCTGTACGGGATTCTCTCAGTATATGACATCTGTTTATAAGTCCAAGTGTCAGTGGTTCTGTATATTCCATCTGTTTACAGGGCTGGATGCTGGCATTCTCTCAAAATGTGGCACCTGTTTTCAGGGCTGGTTGTCAAGGGAATTCCCTTCCTCAGCATGCCCAAACAACTCAATATCAGAATTTAAGCGTTTCATAAACCTATCCTGTGAAAAAACTTCTCAGTAGCCTACACAACAATCTAAACGTTCGTCACTATTTATATTCCGGTCACCCGTAAGTCTTATTACCCCTTTCTCAGAGTCTTTTCTAATCTTATCAGTCACTGTCCAAAATGAATGGCACATATGATACTCTACCCTACCTGAAACCACTCCACTTTTTAACCCCTTTCCTTCCGTTTACTTCTAACACTGGTTAACACTAAGCTGCCTCAGGGGTCCCATGAGGCATCCTTCCTCACTGATATGGGACTGCAATCAATAAGCAGAAAAAGAGGGAGGAGGGCAGAAAACTACTGATTTATTATTAACTTATGAATTGTTATTGAATTATGAATTATTGTGGTTAATCCTTCAACAGTAACGTGATACACTGCTGGTATGTCTGAAGTCTGTGGTTTTCCTTCTGTCGAGCAGGCCGCAGTGGAGGCGGGCGACAAGGAGAGTTGCATGAGGACAGCGAGTGAGGAGTTGCCAGTAAATGTGTTGGTTCTTTTGCAGCAGCCACTATCTGCCTTGACTTAGAGTCTATTGTTGTCGTTACTAGTCTTTCACTGTTTGTAGACAACAGCCCTAGTTGTGCATGCAAGCAGCCTTTTTGAAGTGTGTGTTGTCCTTAACTTGTGCCTGGCTTTTTGTCCTGTACCTTATATGTCTTGATATGGCCCCTGCAACTGGCTGGTCATTTAAACCATAGCCATCTATCCTGTAAATGATCTGACTTCAACCAGTGTTGAGATACAGATGTAAGCAGATTCACCTGTTTGTGGTTGAGTGCACTATCTTCATGCACATGCAGGTACTTGTACACACACACACATCGTGCTTTACACTACAGGCAAAGCTTGACAAGTTTGCCCAAGTGCTGTGGGTAAATAAATTTTCTGGTAGGGCAAATATTCCAAAATAATAAAAGATGTTGTACCTGACATCAGTAGCTGACACTAGGTGGAGCCAGCACCCTGTCAGTAGTGCAGACTGTCAGCTCCTCTAGCAGTTTGCTACAGAAGTTGCTTTGTCAGAGAAATCCTCAGGATTCAGTAGCACATTGTGTAGGCCTATTTATGGGACAGCCCATAGCACAGTGGTAAAATATGTTTGCCACCCACACAGATGGTTGTGGATTCAGGTCTTGTGTCCGGCACATTCTCTTCATGTGGCACCTCTTTATGAAGTTGATTGTTGGGGGTTTTCTTGGGATACCCTGGTTTCCTCCCTCTTTCTCTGTACCCTCTCCCCATCCCTAACACCATTTCCCCTCGTAAACAACCCCCACCTCTCCACGGTCATGAAAGAGCTTTCATTGCTGGCGTGATGTCAAACGACAATAGTTTGTGAAGAGTTGTCGGGTCACTACTGTTTTTCTGAAAAAGTACAAAAATACATAGAGATGGAGCTCATTACACTAGCTGAAATGTTTGCTAACATGGATTAGACCATGAACAGCAGAAGTGAGACAGATCTGTTTGAATACAGCAGATCCTTGGGAACTTCCTATGTAATCATTATCAGAGATTACTTGATAAGTGTGTTATACGCACATCTCAGCATGGCAGAGTTACAAGAAAGCACATAATGGAGTCAGCAATAGATTGCTTTTCTGTCCAGATTATGCAGTGTTGAGATGATTGCACATCACTGACAGTTCTCTTTAAATAATTTTCTAAAATCAGCAGAAACTAAAGGCAGTGGGGTTAACATTATGCATAGAATGTGTTGAATCATCATTTGCATCTTTCCAACTTCAGGACTAGTCATAATTGTTTGAGGGTGAGTGGAAAAAAGGGTTAATGTCAAGCCCTACACATTCACCGAATCCGCAGCATTTCAGATCTTCTGTACGAACACTGTATTCCTTATAGGCTGTTAATGCATGCACAGATATCTAGTATATACTGGACATCTCTCTGCACACTGGCCAAATCATTTTGGTACACAAGAGGAGTAACTAAAAGCTAATCCAGCAAAGAACTTAAATTTTGGAAGCAGAACTGGGTTGTATTGGTGTTTGCATCTCCGTCCTCACCAGTAAGATGCTTGTAAAATACACAGGGTGAACACATTAAATACACAGGGTGAACACAAAATAGGGTGAATTATTGTCTGTCTCCACTGATATGACTGGATGGGGTGGCACAAACGCTCGTCAAACCCAGCTCAGGAGATTCATGCAATGGCATCATTTTGCTGTTCATACACAGTTCATTGGTAATATTTGAGCTGTCTGTGGACAGCTATCCCATTTTTGTCTGTCATTAATTGGAGAAAGCTTGTTCTCGCTGTGCAGCCAGTGTGGCAGAAGTAGTGTTCACTTTCCATGCTTTGCGTGCTGTTCCTGTTCTGTTCAGCATTAATTCTGAGCATCGTAACAGGTTTCTAAAATGTTTGGTGATTTGTGCAAATTTCAGTGCTTTGTGCAGACAGATGTCCAACAGTTTTAAGTGTTTTCTCTGTAGTCAAAATTCGCTGTATATATTGACTGTGATCAGTTCTTAGACTACGTAGTTGCATTTTCATTGTACATTAAAAAAAACAACCTGCCACCATGCATTCCTGTGCATAGAAAAGAAGTAATTTTGAGGGCATTTTGGCCATTGATGTTCATGCAGGATGAGAAAGGTGGTAATTTATTTTCAAGACATGAAATGTACTTGGCCTCTTTTCATTAGTGCTGAAGTGATTTTTTTCTCACAAATCATATGCCAAAATATTAAAGGTGGGGGTGGGGTTGTCGTATTTGGACTTGCTTGCCAGCCTTTAGTCGAAAGTCATCGTTATTACTTTTTATCTTTGTTGTCTGGGGTGTGAACATTGTTTTGTCACAAATGCTTATCACAGTACGTTAAGAGTTCTCCTACTGCATTATCAAAAACGCAGGATGTGACGTTTAGGACAGCATTTAAATTTGTTGAATTTTGTGTCTTTACAGGCATGGTCTTGGAGGGATTTTGTTCTTGTCGTGTAGGTGTTAGGTGACCTTTTGACAAGTTATATAGTTTATTATACACTAGAAATATATGGCCTGCAGAACTTGAACAAACTAAGGAATGTTTTATTTTTATGAAATGAGGCTGGCATCTCAGATTTAAAACAAAAGCCCGAATTGCCCCTTACTCCTCCCTTCTGAAGGACGAAGAAAATTCTGATATTTTTGAGAGAGCTTAATATTTTCCCTAACCTTTGGATAGCCACTTAATATTGTATCCTCATCCATTTGAAAACAGAAGGCAGGTACTTGGGACAGTTTGCAATTTGCAAATCCTTTTGGATTTAAGGACAGGCTATGGCTGGAAAGTTTTCAACTTGACACATAAGGCTGTGTTAAAGAAGCAAGATTCCCTGTTATTGTGAAGACAGTACTGTACATTACTTTCCTTGCCTGCACTCCTATTTTTGTCGCCAGTTTTCCCCAACAGTAATACAGACTGCTCAAAAGAATTGAAAGACCAGTGCACAGGCTATTATGTTATGTCGGAACACAAACTGGTAGTCACAATGATGCTGAAGTGCATCTTATTCATTATTGTAAAGACCAACAACAGATTTAATAGGCTATTTTCACTGGAACAACAAGATTTCCTGCCATGAAGGACAACCCTTCATACTATATACTAAAGTCGGAGCAGGTGCAGCATAGAACATTCTATGTCAAAAACGTGTGTGCCCTCCATTGGCCTGCACACAGGCAAGGCACTGTTGTCGGATGGACAAAGCCAGTGTTCCCAGAGTCATTTGTGGGATTGCCTGCCACTCCTGCTGAAGCAAAAGGAAAACCTGGTTAAGATCAGCTGGTTGTGGGTAGTTTGCAACCAGGCGACAACCCAGCACATCCCATGGGTGCTTGACTGGGTTACCATTGATGAATTTGCTGGCCCGTGCATGCGAGTTGCTGGTGCTGCAGGAAGGTGGTGATGACCTGAGTATTGTGTGGTCTGGCATCGTCATCCTGGAGAATGGTGCCTGCTCCATTAGCTGCATTCCTGGCAGTATAAGGGGCTCCAAAATTTCATCCCTGCAGACTATGCTAGTGAGGTTGCCCTGCACATGGTACAGAGGTGTTCTGTAGGCCATGCCCATTCCTCCCCAGACCATGGTGGACCTGCCACCAAATGGTTCATGCCCCCTCATGGTGGCATCATGATGATTCTCACCCTGTCACCTCCAGACGTTCATTCTGTCATCATGAAATGATCTGGCGAGACAGGAATCATCTGTGAACTCTGGCACACTCCTGATGTGTGCAAGCCAGATGACACCCAAAAGCCGAGCATGATTAGCCAGCGTTGGGACAGGTCTTACTGCTGAATGGCTTGGAAGGTCAGCCTCATGCACCCAGTTGCAGCTGCCCCCATGTTTGCTGGCGGTGGCTGTTCCGACCTGTAAAGCCAACAGGACAAAAAAAAACCCCACCCCTTTCATTCTTTCTGGATGCCAATCATGGGTGTCTTGGTTGTCTGCGTTTGCTGACACTTCTTCTTTGGTTGTAGCAGTCTTGCTAATGACAGAATGGGATATGCTCCATGGCGACTAACTTCATGGACCCCAGTGCCTTCCTGTAGCCTGAAATTTGCCCTGCCAAGATCGGCATTGCCGGGTCATTGTTTTGAAGCATGATTACAAAATTTTTTGGATTGTGTCTATAAACACCCACAATGGTGGCTGAATTGTGTTCACATTACACATGGTTTGCACTTGCAGTTTTTCACTTGTTCAGTTTTGTCACCTTGATCCCATTTGATCTGTACACATTGTCTGGCATCTTGTGTGCACATTTGGCTGCCTCCTTTGGTGTGCATGGATGTGCCAGCACCAACTTCCAAACTCACTGATATTCACCATTGTATGAAATAGGTTTGGATCATCCTTGCCAAAGTGCAGCTGGTCTTTCAATTTTTTTTAGCAGTGTATTATGTGGTGTTTGTGAAATATCTATAAGTGGTTAAAATAAAGTTGTGAAGAGACAGTGTTGGTAGACAATGTTGGTCTTGTCTTAATTGCTTTCTCTGGAACCTCCAATGTCAGGTGTGGTATGTTCCTGGGGAATGACGAAACTGCGTGATATGTACAGAGAAGCAGTGTGTGTGTGTGTGTGCGCTTGCGCAAGAGAGGGTGGGTGGGTGAAAGATGGAGATTGGACACTTGAGATTTTGCTCTTTAGTTCAACCACCCCATCCAGCAGAACATAATTTGCTACAGTAACAACTGACACGTTTAATTCCAACATTTTTTTCTCGCACGTTTTCCTGCAGTTAACTTATTGCAATTATGTTGAACTCAAAAATCCAGCACACCAATCCAACAACAGTTTTCACAATTTTAAAAAAAAAGCTTTGTAATGGTCTGTCATCCGCCTTTTACCAGCTCCACAAAAAGACTTGTGCAAAATTTATTTTAAAAATTGACTCGTCGACTGGACTATTGCATGAATGCACACACACGCAAACTATGCAAACACAAAATTGTGAATGTGCCTGTGAACACCCATGTCAGTCTCTCGCCCTATTTTTCAGCACATTTTTTTTTAAAAGAACAAGTTAGACTTTCAATCGGTCATTCACACACTGATCTTTATGCACCTAATGCTACTACAGTAAAGTACACACCTCGAACAACACAGAACTTAATCCTTTTATCTGAACCAGAGAGGTACACTAAGTTTATCCCAGTACTTTCGCTCCATTTCTGTTTCCATTTGGTTCTGGCGCTTGATCTCATCTGCCTGTTTCTCTGTGGGAGGCTTGGTTTCTTTAAAGATGTCTGGGAATTCAAACGTGACACTGTCTCCCTGAAAAAAAGTTTTTCCAATTGCCACAGCTAAGCGAGTGATGTATCAACCTCAACAAAAAATTTAAATTACTTGATAATTTTTTTCTGTAAATTACTCTTTAAAAGCATAAGGTATACTAGAGCTACTGGGTATTGCAACTGCAAGTACAAAAATCATTCACATTCAGTCTTATTTATGTGTAAGAAACTTTCTGGTATAGGCACTTAAAACTTTCCATAACTACAGGTACATGTATCTGACCTGTTAGCTCTGATGGCAAAAGTGACCTTTACAAGATGGCAGCAAAATGTGTTTTTACAATCATCCTAAGATTCGTTTCTTCCTCACCCTCCGTCACTGATTTGAAGATACCCAGGACTATGCATGGACATTGAAAAATATTTCTATTACTAGCACAGACTTGCACCTCCAAGATGCCACCCCCACCCCAGCTATTGCCCATGTGCATCTACACATGCATGCAAATCAAGTGACTGCTGGCTGGAGCAAGAAACTGGTAAATGATGAAAGTAATGGCCAGGCTGAATATTGTGAAGCAAACACAGATCAACGTTTCGGGGCATTACCTCTACCTAAGGACAGATCACACACGCAAAGAAAGTATAAAATAAATTATCTCTAGGTAACATGCTTCCCAGAAACTTCCACATAGTTTTTAAAGGAAATGTAAGTAGAAAAGTGCTCTGAAAAAACAGCAGAAAATACTGTCAAAGTAGTCAACTCACCAGCTGAACAAAAGCCACCTTATAGTCATCCTCTTTGGCCATGACGTGACCTCGAGTTGGGTGTTTAATATCCCCTCCTGCAACAAATACCCTCGGGATGTATGGTATGTACATAAACAACTAAACTGTATCAATTCCTGAACCGATTATTATTTAACTGTATTGGATAAAAATAATAAAAGAGGAGCTGATCCGTTTTAAGCTGTTAATATCTAACAGGTATGTCACCTCATTTTTCTGTAAAGATGAAGATTGCCACAATTACCCCAACCCCTCAAAGAAAAAATTCTTCTTCGTCCACTGTAACACATCCTGCCTTACTAGCATTACTGTGAAGAAAAGCTAATGACACTGTTATGGCTTATGACATCAGTGCAAGCCTGATCAGAGGGTACTTGAGGAAATGCTGACACACGGGAGAGAGAAAAGGTGTGCGGATGCATGTATGTGTTTATGGTTTTTAAAAGACGAAACCAGGAGGAGGGAAAATTAGTTGAAGCGTGGGGGTTGTGCAAGAGGTGACATGCAGGTGGGGCAGAAAAAAAACCATCTGTGACTAAGGTACAATAGGTATGCCTTGAAAACAGACGGGGAGGGGGCAGGTGCCTGGATAGCTGTGCAAGTAGAGCTACGGACTTGCAAATAGAAGGTTCCTGGTCTGGGTCCAGATGTGGCCAAGGATTATATCCAGGAGTCAAACACTGTGCAGACTCCTTTCAGCCATCCCCTGAACATTAAAAAACTGCCTCTCTGCACTAATCCATCTTACTGCAGCTTTCCGTCTGGTGGTTCTTTCAGTGCGTAGCTTAGTAATGAGACCCTATCTCCCCATAGCACAAAACCGGTGCACCGTCCCTCTGAAATTACCCACCTTGTGAGGGGAGAGAGAAAAGTAGAGTGGGGTAGAAGGGAGACATAACATCACACTCTGCCTGTAACATCACACGAAACACATTGTATACAGTTCACAAATGACACCCGTCTCTCCCGGTTCCCCAGCACATCATTCGTCCACTTTTGTCGCTGGAGAATTATCAGTGATGGTGGGGCTGGTTTCGTGGACACGCTGATGTGCATAACAGCAGCCTGATACAGATGGGTGGGTGAATGAAGTTAGGATGCCGACTGATGACAAGGTGGGTGAAGGGAAGTTGTGTGAGTGAGTGGGTGGTGGTGGTGGTGGGGGGGGGAGGCATGGTATGAAGGGATAGCACATCATGCTCAGCTGCTTTGTTGCCACCCTTTCCAACGAGAGCTCATGCTTGGTTAAGTACAGTGTACACTATCGTTACAAAAACACGACTAGAGGAATTTAATTGGGTAAAAAGGCAGACCAGATTCCCTGCCTGAACACACCTAGACCCACCCACCCCCCCCCTGGTCTTCAATGACAAAGTGAAGGTAACTGAGCCAGCATTCTCTGCAAAGGGTATGGCAGCTACACTCTGAGCTGATACACCATGCACACTTTGCTGTCGCAGCATCTCACAGCATACAGCATTCAACATTAGTTACATGTAACAGGCCCTGAAGCAGAGGGTATCAGGTAGCTTTGTTCCTGTTTACAGTCATACTCATCAACTGCATCCACACCCAGGGATTGGCAACTGCAAACAGCTAGTGGCATTGTGGTGCACAACTCCAAACAAAACGCCGACTTTTTCCCTGCTATTAATCCACGAACTGTGCAGTGTGGTAAACAAAAGAGAGCCAGTGACTCAAAATTATTCCACTGTCCTGATCAGCCTGCCAGAAACTGTCTCCCTTGCCAGACAGGTCACCTCAGCTGACTGAGCATGCCAACTTTCCCAACTAAGAGGCCGCCATCAGTGTCCCCAGCAACAACTAAACCTTCATGTTCATCCTGATGGTCACCAAGGTCTTCAGTTTTGGGAAGCAAGTGAACAAGACCTCCCTGGAGGACCTGCAGGATATATGTCTATCACACGCAGTGGTGCCAGCTCCCTATCTCAACTCTCTCAGTCTCTGTGCACGTGTCAGCATGCATCCTTGTGTTTATGCAATTTACATTTTCTCCAAGAAAAAAAAAAAGCTTGGGAAAGGACTAAATTTTACTCCATTAAACACCTGTTCACTCTGCTTCTGCCCGAGACTCTCACACAGCCTTGTACTGAAGCAAAATAAAGCTGTCAAAGGTTAAGTTTTTTTCTCACCCTGAGTCAACTAATGACAATAGTTGGATAGAAGTGTTATCTTTAATTTTTTGTTGTTGCTGCTTTCTTCATGCCATCATTCAGTTTTCTTACTAATGGCATGCTCTCTCTTGCTCATATAACAGGAAAGAGGGACCAGAAAAGACCATTTATTCATCTATCACCACACAACATTCTGCCAAAGGTTGGTTAAATGTGGAGTACCTACATCAAATTACAGAAGATTTACCATATCAAATGTTCCCAAAATTCAATTTATTTATGGCAGCCTTGAATGTCTGAAATAAAAACTCGAGGTCAATAGATCTCTGCATGTTCTTTTTTTCTTAACAAATCTGCATTACGTTGTAATTATCACAAATCTGTGTACATCATAGCTAAGTAACTGGCTTTTATTTGTTACTTATAGCACAGTCTGCTTAGCATAAGTTTTTAGGACAAGAAAAAAAAAATTGCTCACATATGAGACTGCCATCTTAATCAGACCAGATGAATAAGAATATGCAAGTCGGAAACCAAAACTGGATGTGTTAACTGATTTCTCATGTAATCAAGATCACATTACCTGGACTGCATAATATTTCGCTTCAAATGCAAAAAGACATAAATCTGAGTTAAACTCCATTAAGGGAAAGAATCACAGCTGTGTTTAAACTTTAAAGCAATATAAGCAATAAATGAAAAATGAAAAGAGGGCAGCTATTTGTTTTAAAGGATGTGAAGCACACAGTCATGCACCACAGACATTCCTTCTGAAAGCAGAAAAGACTGTATCCAACGTGAAGATGCAGGATTTTTGAGCCAACTCCACCAAGTAATCAGAGCAAAACTGCTATTTACAAAAAAAAAAAAAAAAACAAAAACAAAAAAACTTCCTTGGATGAACCATGCATCCTGTTATACTGTCATGTCTAGTGACAGCCACATGCAATGCAAAAGGACAAAAAGTAGTTCTTGACAAGAATGAAGTGAATCCACCTTTAAGAAATAGCACAGACTTGTTAATGCAGACAATTAGCTCACCTGCCATAACTTTTGTCCGGACGTTCAGCACTGGTACCTTGTAGATTTTCTCTAAATAGTTCTTCACATCAATCTTACTCATCCTAAAAACATATAATTAGTCCAAATAGTTCAAACAATGCATGTGTGCACTCATGCATGTGCACATATACTCACATGGCTTGGTACACATAAATGTTTTAAACAGCTAGATGGCCTACAATATTATTCTTGCATAAAGACAACTATTACTAACTTATTTTCTAAAAATGAGCTTAACTGATTATGTATAAAATGGCCTTTAATAAAATGCTATGAAGTCCTCATCAGTCATACTAAAGAGCTTGCAGAATGTTTTTAGTGACAGAGACAAACATGGAATACCGAGCTCAGCAGATGTACAAATTTGCAAAACAAAAGCCTCCATTCTCTCTCCCAAACCTTTCCCTCACCAGTTTACTTTTTAAAAATCAGGAATTTAGGAAAATGGTTTATGTAGACACTTTTAAAGAGTGTGTGTGTGTGTGTGACACCATCATGTTTGTTACATATTTACAAATCCTTTACTGAAACTTTAGCTTTCAGAGAACACAAATTAACCAGTCCTCTTACCGTGCATAATTCTAGGATATTTCTTTCCCCTGATTTTTTTTTTACTTTACCAAAGTCAGATAAACTGCTATAGTTCCCATAGGTCTATCCTCATCTGGTGTTATTCTACATTGAGTATTTCATGGTCACAGCCCTCTTAAATCCTTTCTCACATGGTGGTAAGGTGTACTGTTCTCTTATGTCATATGGTGTTAAGATACACAGCCCTCCCAAATCTTCATCGAAAATTGGTAAGATAAACAGTCTGCTCAAATCTTTTTTCAAATGTGGTGAGAGTAAAGACATCTCAAAACCTTTGTCACATTGTGGATGAGGCATATGTGTCTAAAGGAATGTGAGGTATATATGTTCAGCCTTTATATTTTCCCATTGATGTGCTAAGCACCCAACATTACACAGGTCGGGCCACAGGCAGTTCTCTACTCTACCTTTTCCAAATCTCTTCTCTTTACTTCTTCCAAACCCTTCATTTGCTCTTTTCCCTCCTACTTCTAGCCATGCTGTGAGACAGCAACCTCTGATTCTAATTTTTAAAAAAAATTAAATCTAATCTAAAAGACTTTAGTCTCTTTTTTATAACCACTATATTACAGAGAAGTTAGACTGATTTTTCTCTAGTTTTTTTTCTCTGATTTTTTGTGTGTGGCTAGTCTCTGAACAGTGTACTTTCTACATTACTGAGCAGCATGACCAAATAAGATTATGACTACAAGTGACTTACTGAGGATGACTTACTGAGGATGTACAATAAAACGAACTTGATCACTGGGTATATCTCTTGATGGTTTCACCAGCTTCATCCAGAAGTGTGGCAGAACCACCCGCAGCTGTGGGTCCCCATGCCAGTAGACTGGATATCGTGGCACACGACGTCTCCATAATGGACTACCAGGATACAAACATCAGGTGTGAATTATGGATTCACTGTTTTAAACACACACACACACTCTCAGAGAGAATTAAAAAGCAGGTTACACTGGAGCCCTGTATTACTATACGAAGTGTTCAACTGTTTGCTGTTGTTACTTTTAAAAATTCATATTACGGCATGAACAATAAATCCCAGTGATGGTCAACTACAATGAAAATTCACAAAAAGTGAAGGTCAGTCCTTAAGCTCTTTAAAATGAAAAGGAGGGGGTAAAACCGTAGATCAATAATTTAAAAACGTTAAAGCTCTTAATCTTCTACATCTAGGGGAATTTATTTTAAATCACAGACGAGGTAAAGTATCAATGGACGTTCACTCTCGTGTATAGTGACTGTCATTAAGATCTGATTTGGTCCATCGACCTCACATCATATTTCTTAAAATGATCTGATAAGTGATAAGATATAAGGTTTAACTTTACAAAAGCATTCACTGTCTAAACAAAAACAGAGATCGAACGGTTCAAAATCATGACCTGAAATTTCAGTGCCTGTTCTAAACGAAAACATTTTAAAACATCTGAATATAACCCACAGCAGCAGAAGTCCTTTCAAGCGCGTCGCCATGTCGCCGAGCTCTCTATGGGTGCGAAAATATTGGTCTTCTAACCCTTGCGAGAGCAAAGGTTATGGATGTCAAGGTCGATGCAAGCTTCCGTTTTTTGCACGCTGTGTCGTTTCTAGGAAAAAAATGAACGACGCGGAAGTTCCTGGTAAATATTGAGAAGTAAGGCACGGAACTCGTGAGAACGGTAGACACGACTCTTCTGTCGTTTAACCAGATAGTAAGTAGTTTATTTTATTATTCCCTAGAAATAGAATTTATAGCCTCCGTGGACGACTGATCTTACGCTAACCAAACGGCAGGTTTTTTTCCCCCTAAACTTCATTACATTTGACTTGTTTTGGTAATTATTTTCAAACAGTCAGAATTAGAAAGTAGATCTACTTCTAGTTCTAGATGTATTATAAGAGCAAAATTATAAGAGTCAAAGAAACGTGGATTTTTACAGAATTTGATGTAATTATGCCCACCATTCAACAAACATATCAATATGAATATGGCTAATCTCAATCTGTAATCGATTCAATGTAGTCCCCGAAAACTAAGATTAACATTTTAAATTTCAAAATTAAAGTTTTGTAAAATTTATCAGTAAAGAGCAAAAAACGCTTAGAATTTCAAAATGAAGCAACTTTAGATAATAATTACGAAGTTTTTAGTTATAAGATTACTTTGACATTTGTTGTTTTCTTATTTTTCTGCATAGTCTCTGCATACACAAAACAATGTCAGAGGTTGTGAACCGGCTAAAGGTTGAGGACCCATTAAAAGAAACTGAGAAGGGCTTGGAGGACTTTAAAAGAATTCTTGAGAAATTTCTTAACTTGTCTGAAAGAGATGTGATTAGTTTCCATTATCAGTGTCAGGACGAAACTAACCTACAAAGGAAGCATAGCAATAAATCTGCACCACAGTCAAATGAGACATCTAGACTTGCCCGAGGACAATTGGAAATTGTAAATGGCGGGACTTTAGAACAAACATGCCCAGACAAACTCAGTACAGAAAGAAAAAAGGAGTTTTCAGATGCCCCATCAGCACCGTGTGCAGATGCACAGAGACATCAGCAGAAGAAAGGATTTTTCCAGAGACTGCTGAGGTCTTTTCGTCAACCAAGAACTTCCAGAAGGACAAAGAATAAAAACAGCAAACAATGGGCACAGAAGAAAGGGGCACAAGAAAAAACTGGTCAGAATGAGGAACATGATGAAAAAAGTCGTATAACTGAAACAATTTACACGAGAACTCCATTTCCTCCATCAACCAAAGACAACTTCCACTCACTTCAAGAGAAAAGTTATGGCTTTGACAGTCCTGCTGGGGCAGATGGCAAAAGTGGCAATGATGGACCCTTCTCCAAAATGTAAGTTTAAGACACTTTATGTTCCTTTGAACTTTCCCAGTTAAGAGATCGTAAGACAGAAAGAATTCATGGGATTGCTGACTGTAGCTTCATAAATCAAAACTTTATGAGGTTGGGTTCCCAGTAGAATACAAGTGAACTTCAGAAGAATTGTATGGGATTGTTTTGTTTGCAGCCTAAATAAATGGGGGTAGGGATTTGAAGGAAGTAAGATTCCAGAGAAGGCTGAATAAGAATGGAAGATATATCTGTGCATGTGAGTTTTGCTATAACTTCATTATCTTATAATTTAAAACAGAAAGCCTTCTTTTATAGAAATGCACAGTGTACTGTTATTCAAATAACTTATTTACACGGTCATAGGGACTTTTATTTCATGATGAATGTTGTTTTCTCTTTAGGGAAGACTCACATTCTTCATCAGCTGTAGGAGATAGATCCCACTCCAGAGATAACTTCATCACATCAGATACCCAAGATATTGTTGTTAATGTGGAGTCACACGGACAACAAATGGGCCAGGTGCTGGCTTTCAGGTCCAACCTGACAAACAGCTACTTCCCCACCAAGAGCATTCTGGATGAGCCGAGTGAAGACATTAAGTTTATTGATGATGATGATGATGATGACAGCATGAGAGGACTTGTCAAGGGAGGTGGGAAAAGTGCTGATCAAGATTCTGCGCCCGCCAATGATCCACCAAGAATCAGTATTATGTCTGGTCTAGCCACTAAACCTGTGACAACAGTGGTCAGGTGTGTCCACGACGGTGTAGCATCACAGATAGATTCCACTGACCTGTCAATACCTGCATCAAAACCTGTGCTGAAGGCATGTGGGACCAGTTTGCCATGGAATCCGAGTAAACCACATGTGGCTCGACAGCAGCGTCAGTTTTCTTTGGAAGAAGATGGTATGACCATGTAGTCAATTTTCAAACCACTTGTAAAGGTAAAGGGTGTCCCATAACATTTTTAGGTCATAGAACAGTGGGGGGGGGGGGGGATGTATGAGACTCCCAGTTTCCCATGGGGCAATATCATGAGGGTGGTGCCTGTGTTCCTCTCGGTACTATACCTTCCTTAACCCATGGGGTCAGGCTGGGTGAACTGGTGCTGCAGCATATGGGTATCACACCAATCTGTGGCTTGGCCATTTGTTTCTTAAGCAATACCACTGCTGCAGTAATTACACCAGTAGTGAAAAACACATGCCTTGCATACATTATGGGAGCAGGGCTTCTGATAACACACTTGGAGTGTGTCATTTATGTGTAGAAATTGAGTACAAAATTAAAATTTGTCCCTATGCATGATGCACAAATTTAGGGATTATTTTTTGGTTCCAAGCAGATCAGTAATACACTACAACAGACAATGTTCAAAGTTGGCAAGAAAGAGTAGTTTCACTACGAAAATTTACTGAAGTGACATATGCAGAAGTTCTGATCATATTGCCAGCTAGATAAGAGCATGTGTGCATATGATTATTTCACTCATCATAGACAAATTATTGTCATAAAAGAAGGCAGAAACAAAGGTCATCTGCATTTAGTCATCAAAAGCACATATATTTCTCATGCATTATTGTCTTATGTAGTTTTGGCTGCGACGCCCTGAAATTCAAAATGATGCACTGAATTTTGGATAGGGAGCCATCATAACTCTGTCATTTCAGAAACGTGGGGAGCGCCGTGGAGGCTTTTTTATGTGGTGTGGATTGAAAATATTGGTACGGATACCTTTTAAGGGTTTAAATTGTTAAAGGTTGTTATTATGTAGACCTTGAGTAATCACAGAACTGGTTAATTGACAAAAAGAATAAAAACAATAATCAGAAGTGATCGGCAGGCATGGACATATATAAATATTTTATTATTAATTTATAAACCCTTGTTATGACGAGTTAATCTGTAGGACACAATGACCATTAGCCAATGTTGAAGACATTGAATAATAATTTGTATTTGGATATTTACTCTGACTACCTTGCACTTGCAGTTTGTGCACGCACCGTGACCAGTACATACATATATATTTGTATACACCAAATGATTTTTAGAATGGTGTTTTGCTGTCATGCTACAAAATCTTTCCTTGCAGAGGGATTATTAGCACAGTCACTGGCTTCTATTTACACAGCCACCAGAAGGGGATAGTGCTGGTACAAAAACTCTGACCTAGACCAATCCTTTAAAAACTGATTTGGAAATAATTGAGCCATAAATTTTATCTGAAAAATGTACAAATGTGCCAATTTCTGCCTCAGGTGGCTATAATGATGATTTTCCTGATGGAAAAGATCCTCCTGCTGAAGCAGAAGGCAAGCCTCCTTGCACTCCTACAGACAGTAAAAAAGATGAACTTGCCACTGAGATCGCAGAAACCATCATGGCTATTGGCGACCAGTATGCCACAGACAGTAAGCACTGTTATCAATCATTAAAGGGTGTGTTTGTTCAGAGCAGAGGGGAGAAAAAAAAAGAAAATAATAAATTTGTGAATGATGTATAATCATCTTGCAGGTGAAGAACAGATAAGTCCCATAAAAAAAAATGACTGGACGGTGTTAAAGGGTGACAGTGTGATTTGTTGACATTTTATGTCCAAGGGTGAAAAATGATTACAGCGATCAACAGTGCGGTTTTAGAGTTTTTGGAGTTGTTTACAACTGCAGATCAAAATATCCACCCATCACTGAAGTAAATTACTAAAAAATATGCTGATCAGGCAAAAAGTCCAGTCCTGACATAAACTACATGAAAACACCTTACAAGCCACACCTATATAAAGCAGTGATCTAGGACTTTCCAAAGTTGCACAAAAGAAACATGGACTTGAATGTGACAGCTGACACAGAATATCATCTCAGTATCGCATAAGTAGTTACAGGATCTCTGATCACAAAAGAATTGAGAAAAGTTTTTTAAGATCCTGGACAGCATGCGGAAAGCACTTGTTTAATAACATTTTCTGGCTGGGAGAAGGGAGTTATAAAGCTGCCCAAAGGTGTCCAATGTGTTATGCTCAGTTTTTAAGAAATGTAGCTCTTAACTTTCATGCAGCATTATTTCCCTTTTAATTTCTAAGACTAAGACTATTAATGCAAAAAAGTATTGCACCCTTAACAGTGTTTTTATTTTCCTGATTTTTTCCTGATTTTACTTTTTTTTTAAGGGAATGAACTGGCAGAGCTAGAAAGAGAACTGGTTGAATGTCTGAGGACTTTGGGAGACGACTGTTCTGCAGCTGTAAGAATTCTGGGGTTTTCAAATAATTGCTGTTTTGTAAATTTCAAGTTTATCTTGCTTGTTTATTTACCACTTTATTTATGGTGTCCTGCTGTTTGTGGTCATACACACATATACACTTATGTGCATGTGGCCATGTGCATGCATGCACACACATATAGACACTGCATTCGTCTGGCAGTGAATTACCAGTGAATTCATTGAGAGATATTATGCATTTTGAGTGGATGGGAGCTGTTTCGGTTATGTTTCATGCTAGTTGGTGAGCGAAATCAGTCATATTGTGAATGACTAGGAGGGTGGGGGGTGGGGTCAAATTTGTTAAGAACACATGTTTAAACTGGAAGAATGTTTAATACCAATTTTTCTTTGCCTTTGCTATATGCATAGGTGTACTATGCCAACTGGCTTTTTATCTGCAGTCAGGCAGATTGTTTACTAAATAGAACTGCGGATCAATACTTATCCTTTTTTATCTTAGATATTTTTGTTCTTTGGCTGTATGGTGTTTGCCAGACAATCGGGCCAGGTGAGAAGATAATCCAGGCAGTCACAGAACCAACATACCAGCGGTTCAAAGAGATAATTAAAAATTCACTGGGTAATGAAATCAGCTGGAATCATCTTTTCATCCTATTTCACACGGTGAAAGGCGTGGTATCCTTGGTTGGCCGCAGCTCGAGATTCTTCTCCAGAACTGTGACATTTGCCTCAAGATACTATTTGGATGAGCTTCATGGCTGGGTCACACAACGTGGTGGATTTGTAAGTGATTCTTCCCTCCCAATTCTTTGCAATCGTAACCCCTTATGACCACTTCGGTGGTCGAACAGCTCAGCCATCCACCTCAAGCTGGGAGGTCTTTGGTTCATGCCCAGGCTGGTTGATACATAAAACTTAAAAATAGGCAATCTAGTTACAAAAAATTAATTACAAGGCTTGAGGTTTTATAGCAATGCGATGCTCATGAGAAAACATAACTGTCAGTCACTTCATCAGAGGTTTTACAAATTTTCAACAAGTTGGTAATCCATATTACAGTAGTACCCCTCTATTACAACCTTTAAAAAATGCAATGGGAATGGTCTTAACTGAGGGGTTATCTTATTAAAGAACCAAGCTAGACAGACAGAACAATCAAGCAATGTTTATGAACTCTATGAACACTGTCAACTACGCAACACAATTTTATTGTCTGTACCACAACCAAATCTTAACACAAAAAACCTATAAAAAAGGGTAAGTATTCCATGAAAAAGTGAGTTGGTATTCTTCACAAATGTGTGGGAATCTTTTCATCCAGTCCTCACCATCACTTTTGCTGGCATTCCCCCTCTCACCACTCAGCAATGCCATGTGTACATTATATCTAATGACCCAATGTCGCAACCAACCATTCGATGTCATAAAGTCATCACAGCCATATTCCATCACTGTTCACAATGCTTTTTCTTGAATCAGATTTCTGTTCCACCATCATTGTTGATGTTTGGTACACTTTCCATAGTTTTTGTTTCCTGTTTTATCCACTTTCCAACCTCTGGATGATCACTTCCTTCCTTCTTGATTATTGCTTGAATTTGAGTTTTCCGTACTCACAGTGTGGCAGTTGACACCGCAGTTTCTCCACTCTCACTCCTCTTCACCACATAGAAACACATTTCATGGGTCCGGTGTTTTCTTTTGGGTATAGATGCAGATGACATTGTTGTGGACACTACTTTTGAAAAAAACTGACAGTACTGTGTCACAACCATTCATGCGTGTACGCCAGTGATATTTTCATAACGAAAACTAAAACTAGAACTAAAAATATTGTTTTTCGTTTTACTAGAACGAGAACTGAAATTAATAAAAACAGAGAAACTAAAACGAAATAAAAATAAAAATTTGTGATCCGTGAACGAACTAAAACGAGAACTAAAATCGAGTAAAACGAAAAATAAAAGCAATTGCATTTTCGTTCTTTCCTTTTCGTTCGTGCAGAGGGTTCATCTCCCTTGTCTGTAGGTCGCCCTGAGCTTTCAGTTACGTTACGCTATTTACTGAGCTGCCCCTAAATCTCTAAGCGGTGCCATCCTTTCC